>OX104111.1:5713915-5795045 GCA_944474755.1 Limnoperna fortunei
AACAGTTGGCATTATATAGCTATAGATGCTGTCAAAAGGAATTTAAGGCATCTGGACGGGTTCGGTATGTAAGGGAGCCCAACAGCATCAATTTGAATATCGAAATGGTAAAAAATCACTTAAGTGCGAATATGCGAACCTCGGGACCACCCCTTCATCCTCTTTCAATCTTCATGAAACTTGGCAAAACAGTTGGCATTATATAGCTATAGATGCTGTCAAAAGGAATTTAAGGCATCTGGACGGGTTCGGTATGTAAGGGAGCCCAACAGCATCAATTTGAATATCGAAATGGTAAAAAATCACTTAAGTGCGAATATGCGAACCTCGGGACCACCCCTTCATCCTCTTTCAATCTTCATGAAACTTGGCAAAACAGTTGGCATTATATAGCTATAGATGCTGTCAAAAGGAATTTAAGGCATCTGGACGGGTTCGGTATGTAAGGGAGCCCAACAGCATCAATTTGAATATCGAAATGGTAAAAAATCACTTAAGTGCGAATATGCGAACCTCGGGACCACCCCTTCATCCTCTTTCAATCTTCATGAAACTTGGCAAAACAGTTGGCATTATATAGCTATAGATGCTGTCAAAAGGAATTTAAGGCATCTGGACGGGTTCGGTATGTAAGGGAGCCCAACAGCATCAATTTGAATATCGAAATGGTAAAAAATCACTTAAGTGCGAATATGCGAACCTCGGGACCACCCCTTCATCCTCTTTCAATCTTCATGAAACTTGGCAAAACAGTTGGCATTATATAGCTATAGATGCTGTCAAAAGGAATTTAAGGCATCTGGACGGGTTCGGTATGTAAGGGAGCCCAACAGCATCAATTTGAATATCGAAATGGTAAAAAATCACTTAAGTGCGAATATGCGAACCTCGGGACCACCCCTTCATCCTCTTTCAATCTTCATGAAACTTGGCAAAACAGTTGGCATTATATAGCTATAGATGCTGTCAAAAGGAATTTAAGGCATCTGGACGGGTTCGGTATGTAAGGGAGCCCAACAGCATCAATTTGAATATCGAAATGGTAAAAAATCACTTAAGTGCGAATATGCGAACCTCGGGACCACCCCTTCATCCTCTTTCAATCTTCATGAAACTTGGCAAAACAGTTGGCATTATATAGCTATAGATGCTGTCAAAAGGAATTTAAGGCATCTGGACGGGTTCGGTATGTAAGGGAGCCCAACAGCATCAATTTGAATATCGAAATGGTAAAAAATCACTTAAGTGCGAATATGCGAACCTCGGGACCACCCCTTCATCCTCTTTCAATCTTCATGAAACTTGGCAAAACAGTTGGCATTATATAGCTATAGATGCTGTCAAAAGGAATTTAAGGCATCTGGACGGGTTCGGTATGTAAGGGAGCCCAACAGCATCAATTTGAATATCGAAATGGTAAAAAATCACTTAAGTGCGAATATGCGAACCTCGGGACCACCCCTTCATCCTCTTTCAATCTTCATGAAACTTGGCAAAACAGTTGGCATTATATAGCTATAGATGCTGTCAAAAGGAATTTAAGGCATCTGGACGGGTTCGGTATGTAAGGGAGCCCAACAGCATCAATTTGAATATCGAAATGGTAAAAAATCACTTAAGTGCGAATATGCGAACCTCGGGACCACCCCTTCATCCTCTTTCAATCTTCATGAAACTTGGCAAAACAGTTGGCATTATATAGCTATAGATGCTGTCAAAAGGAATTTAAGGCATCTGGACGGGTTCGGTATGTAAGGGAGCCCAACAGCATCAATTTGAATATCGAAATGGTAAAAAATCACTTAAGTGCGAATATGCGAACCTCGGGACCACCCCTTCATCCTCTTTCAATCTTCATGAAACTTGGCAAAACAGTTGGCATTATATAGCTATAGATGCTGTCAAAAGGAATTTAAGGCATCTGGACGGGTTCGGTATGTAAGGGAGCCCAACAGCATCAATTTGAATATCGAAATGGTAAAAAATCACTTAAGTGCGAATATGCGAACCTCGGGACCACCCCTTCATCCTCTTTCAATCTTCATGAAACTTGGCAAAACAGTTGGCATTATATAGCTATAGATGCTGTCAAAAGGAATTTAAGGCATCTGGACGGGTTCGGTATGTAAGGGAGCCCAACAGCATCAATTTGAATATCGAAATGGTAAAAAATCACTTAAGTGCGAATATGCGAACCTCGGGACCACCCCTTCATCCTCTTTCAATCTTCATGAAACTTGGCAAAACAGTTGGCATTATATAGCTATAGATGCTGTCAAAAGGAATTTAAGGCATCTGGACGGGTTCGGTATGTAAGGGAGCCCAACAGCATCAATTTGAATATCGAAATGGTAAAAAATCACTTAAGTGCGAATATGCGAACCTCGGGACCACCCCTTCATCCTCTTTCAATCTTCATGAAACTTGGCAAAACAGTTGGCATTATATAGCTATAGATGCTGTCAAAAGGAATTTAAGGCATCTGGACGGGTTCGGTATGTAAGGGAGCCCAACAGCATCAATTTGAATATCGAAATGGTAAAAAATCACTTAAGTGCGAATATGCGAACCTCGGGACCACCCCTTCATCCTCTTTCAATCTTCATGAAACTTGGCAAAACAGTTGGCATTATATAGCTATAGATGCTGTCAAAAGGAATTTAAGGCATCTGGACGGGTTCGGTATGTAAGGGAGCCCAACAGCATCAATTTGAATATCGAAATGGTAAAAAATCACTTAAGTGCGAATATGCGAACCTCGGGACCACCCCTTCATCCTCTTTCAATCTTCATGAAACTTGGCAAAACAGTTGGCATTATATAGCTATAGATGCTGTCAAAAGGAATTTAAGGCATCTGGACGGGTTCGGTATGTAAGGGAGCCCAACAGCATCAATTTGAATATCGAAATGGTAAAAAATCACTTAAGTGCGAATATGATCCTCGGGACCACCCCTTCATCCTCTTTCAATCTTCATGAAACTTGGCAAAACAGTTGGCATTATATAGCTATAGATGCTGTCAAAAGGAATTTAAGGCATCTGGACGGGTTCGGTATGTAAGGGAGCCCAACAGCATCAATTTGAATATCGAAATGTAAAAAATCACTTAAGTGCGAACTACTGCGAACCTCGGGACCACCCCTTCATCCTCTTTCAATCTTCATGAAACTTGGCAAAACAGTTGGCATTATATAGCTATAGATGCTGTCAAAAGGAATTTAAGGCATCTGGACGGGTTCGGTATGTAAGGGAGCCCAACAGCATCAATTTGAATATCGAAATGGTAAAAAAATCACTTAAGTGCGAATATGCGAACCTCGGGACCACCCCTTCATCCTCTTTCAATCTTCATGAAACTTGGCAAAACAGTTGGCATTATATAGCTATAGATGCTGTCAAAAGGAATTTAAGGCATCTGGACGGGTTCGGTATGTAAGGGAGCCCAACAGCATCAATTTGAATATCGAAATGGTAAAAAATCACTTAAGTGCGATTATGCGAACCTCGGGACCACCCCTTCATCCTCTTTCAATCTTCATGAAACTTGGCAAAACAGTTGGCATTATATAGCTATAGATGCTGTCAAAAGGAATTTAAGGCATCTGGACGGGTTCGGTATGTAAGGGAGCCCAACAGCATCAATTTGATATCGAAATGGTAAAAAATCACTTAAGTGCGAATATGCGAACCTCGGGACCACCCCTTCATCCTCTTTCAATCTTCATGAAACTTGGCAAAACAGTTGGCATTATATAGCTATAGATGCTGTCAAAAGGAATTTAAGGCATCTGGACGGGTTCGGTATGTAAGGAGCCCAACAGCATCAATTTGAATATCGAAATGGTAAAAAATCACTTAAGTGCGAATATGCGAACCTCGGGACCACCCCTTCATCCTCTTTCAATCTTCATGAAACTTGGCAAAACAGTTGGCATTATATAGCTATAGATGCTGTCAAAAGGAATTTAAGGCATCTGGACGGGTTCGGTATGTAAGGGAGCCCAACAGCATCAATTTGAATATCGAAATGGTAAAAAATCACTTAAGTGCGAAATATGCGAACCTCGGGACCACCCCTTCATCCTCTTTCAATCTTCATGAAACTTGGCAAAACAGTTGGCATTATATAGCTATAGATGCTGTCAAAAGGAATTTAAGGCATCTGGACGGGTTCGGTATGTAAGGGAGCCCAACAGCATCAATTTGAATATCGAAATGGTAAAAAATCACTTAAGTGCGAATATGCGAACCTCGGGACCACCCCTTCATCCTCTTTCAATCTTCATGAAACTTGGCAAAACAGTTGGCATTATATAGCTATAGATGCTGTCAAAAGGAATTTAAGGCATCTGGACGGGTTCGGTATGTAAGGGAGCCCAACAGCATCAATTTGAATATCGAAATGGTAAAAAAATCACTTAAGTGCGAATATGCGAACCTCGGGACCACCCCTTCATCCTCTTTCAATCTTCATGAAACTTGGCAAAACAGTTGGCATTATATAGCTATAGATGCTGTCAAAAGGAATTTAAGGCATCTGGACGGGTTCGGTATGTAAGGGAGCCCAACAGCATCAATTTGAATATCGAAATGGTAAAAAATCACTTAAGTGCGAATATGCGAACCTCGGGACCACCCCTTCATCCTCTTTCAATCTTCATGAAACTTGGCAAAACAGTTGCATTATATAGCTATAGATGCTGTCAAAAGGAATTTAAGGCATCTGGACGGGTTCGGTATGTAAGGGAGCCCAACAGCATCAATTTGAATATCGAAATGGTAAAAAATCACTTAAGTGCGAATATGCGAACCTCGGGACCACCCCTTCATCCTCTTTCAATCTTCATGAAACTTGGCAAAACAGTTGGCATTATATAGCTATAGATGCTGTCAAAAGGAATTTAAGGCATCTGGACGGGTTCGGTATGTAAGGGAGCCCAACAGCATCAATTTGAATATCGAAATGGTAAAAAATCACTTAAGTGCGAATATGCGAACCTCGGGACCACCCCTTCATCCTCTTTCAATCTTCATGAAACTTGGCAAAACAGTTGGCATTATATAGCTATAGATGCTGTCAAAAGGAATTTAAGGCATCTGGACGGGTTCGGTATGTAAGGGAGCCCAACAGCATCAATTTGAATATCGAAATGGTAAAAAATCACTTAAGTGCGAATATGCGAACCTCGGGACCACCCCTTCATCCTCTTTCAATCTTCATGAAACTTGGCAAAACAGTTGGCATTATATAGCTATAGATGCTGTCAAAAGGAATTTAAGGCATCTGGACGGGTTCGGTATGTAAGGGAGCCCAACAGCATCAATTTGAATATCGAAATGGTAAAAAATCACTTAAGTGCGAATATGCGAACCTCGGGACCACCCCTTCATCCTCTTTCAATCTTCATGAAACTTGGCAAAACAGTTGGCATTATATAGCTATAGATGCTGTCAAAAGGAATTTAAGGCATCTGGACGGGTTCGGTATGTAAGGGAGCCCAACAGCATCAATTTGAATATCGAAATGGTAAAAAATCACTTAAGTGCGAATATGCGAACCTCGGGACCACCCCTTCATCCTCTTTCAATCTTCATGAAACTTGGCAAAACAGTTGGCATTATATAGCTATAGATGCTGTCAAAAGGAATTTAAGGCATCTGGACGGGTTCGGTATGTAAGGGAGCCCAACAGCATCAATTTGAATATCGAAATGGTAAAAAATCACTTAAGTGCGAATATGCGAACCTCGGGACCACCCCTTCATCCTCTTTCAATCTTCATGAAACTTGGCAAAACAGTTGGCATTATATAGCTATAGATGCTGTCAAAAGGAATTTAAGGCATCTGGACGGGTTCGGTATGTAAGGGAGCCCAACAGCATCAATTTGAATATCGAAATGGTAAAAAATCACTTAAGTGCGAATATGCGAACCTCGGGACCACCCCTTCATCCTCTTTCAATCTTCATGAAACTTGGCAAAACAGTTGGCATTATATAGCTATAGATGCTGTCAAAAGGAATTTAAGGCATCTGGACGGGTTCGGTATGTAAGGGAGCCCAACAGCATCAATTTGAATATCGAAATGGTAAAAAATCACTTAAGTGCGAATATGCGAACCTCGGGACCACCCCTTCATCCTCTTTCAATCTTCATGAAACTTGGCAAAACAGTTGGCATTATATAGCTATAGATGCTGTCAAAAGGAATTTAAGGCATCTGGACGGGTTCGGTATGTAAGGGAGCCCAACAGCATCAATTTGAATATCGAAATGGTAAAAAATCACTTAAGTGCGAATATGCGAACCTCGGGACCACCCCTTCATCCTCTTTCAATCTTCATGAAACTTGGCAAAACAGTTGGCATTATATAGCTATAGATGCTGTCAAAAGGAATTTAAGGCATCTGGACGGGTTCGGTATGTAAGGGAGCCCAACAGCATCAATTTGAATATCGAAATGGTAAAAAATCACTTAAGTGCGAATATGCGAACCTCGGGACCACCCCTTCATCCTCTTTCAATCTTCATGAAACTTGGCAAAACAGTTGGCATTATATAGCTATAGATGCTGTCAAAAGGAATTTAAGGCATCTGGACGGGTTCGGTATGTAAGGGAGCCCAACAGCATCAATTTGAATATCGAAATGGTAAAAAATCACTTAAGTGCGAATATGCGAACCTCGGGACCACCCCTTCATCCTCTTTCAATCTTCATGAAACTTGGCAAAACAGTTGGCATTATATAGCTATAGATGCTGTCAAAAGGAATTTAAGGCATCTGGACGGGTTCGGTATGTAAGGGAGCCCAACAGCATCAATTTGAATATCGAAATGGTAAAAAATCACTTAAGTGCGAATATGCGAACCTCGGGACCACCCCTTCATCCTCTTTCAATCTTCATGAAACTTGGCAAAACAGTTGGCATTATATAGCTATAGATGCTGTCAAAAGGAATTTAAGGCATCTGGACGGGTTCGGTATGTAAGGGAGCCCAACAGCATCAATTTGAATATCGAAATGGTAAAAAATCACTTAAGTGCGAATATGCGAACCTCGGGACCACCCCTTCATCCTCTTTCAATCTTCATGAAACTTGGCAAAACAGTTGGCATTATATAGCTATAGATGCTGTCAAAAGGAATTTAAGGCATCTGGACGGGTTCGGTATGTAAGGGAGCCCAACAGCATCAATTTGAATATCGAAATGGTAAAAAATCACTTAAGTGCGAATATGCGAACCTCGGGACCACCCCTTCATCCTCTTTCAATCTTCATGAAACTTGGCAAAACAGTTGGCATTATATAGCTATAGATGCTGTCAAAAGGAATTTAAGGCATCTGGACGGGTTCGGTATGTAAGGGAGCCCAACAGCATCAATTTGAATATCGAAATGGTAAAAAATCACTTAAGTGCGAATATGCGAACCTCGGGACCACCCCTTCATCCTCTTTCAATCTTCATGAAACTTGGCAAAACAGTTGGCATTATATAGCTATAGATGCTGTCAAAAGGAATTTAAGGCATCTGGACGGGTTCGGTATGTAAGGGAGCCCAACAGCATCAATTTGAATATCGAAATGGTAAAAAATCACTTAAGTGCGAATATGCGAACCTCGGGACCACCCCTTCATCCTCTTTCAATCTTCATGAAACTTGGCAAAACAGTTGGCATTATATAGCTATAGATGCTGTCAAAAGGAATTTAAGGCATCTGGACGGGTTCGGTATGTAAGGGAGCCCAACAGCATCAATTTGAATATCGAAATGGTAAAAAATCACTTAAGTGCGAATATGCGAACCTCGGGACCACCCCTTCATCCTCTTTCAATCTTCATGAAACTTGGCAAAACAGTTGGCATTATATAGCTATAGATGCTGTCAAAAGGAATTTAAGGCATCTGGACGGGTTCGGTATGTAAGGGAGCCCAACAGCATCAATTTGAATATCGAAATGGTAAAAAATCACTTAAGTGCGAATATGCGAACCTCGGGACCACCCCTTCATCCTCTTTCAATCTTCATGAAACTTGGCAAAACAGTTGGCATTATATAGCTATAGATGCTGTCAAAAGGAATTTAAGGCATCTGGACGGGTTCGGTATGTAAGGGAGCCCAACAGCATCAATTTGAATATCGAAATGGTAAAAAATCACTTAAGTGCGAATATGCGAACCTCGGGACCACCCCTTCATCCTCTTTCAATCTTCATGAAACTTGGCAAAACAGTTGGCATTATATAGCTATAGATGCTGTCAAAAGGAATTTAAGGCATCTGGACGGGTTCGGTATGTAAGGGAGCCCAACAGCATCAATTTGAATATCGAAATGGTAAAAAATCACTTAAGTGCGAATATGCGAACCTCGGGACCACCCCTTCATCCTCTTTCAATCTTCATGAAACTTGGCAAAACAGTTGGCATTATATAGCTATAGATGCTGTCAAAAGGAATTTAAGGCATCTGGACGGGTTCGGTATGTAAGGGAGCCCAACAGCATCAATTTGAATATCGAAATGGTAAAAAATCACTTAAGTGCGAATATGCGAACCTCGGGACCACCCCTTCATCCTCTTTCAATCTTCATGAAACTTGGCAAAACAGTTGGCATTATATAGCTATAGATGCTGTCAAAAGGAATTTAAGGCATCTGGACGGGTTCGGTATGTAAGGGAGCCCAACAGCATCAATTTGAATATCGAAATGGTAAAAAATCACTTAAGTGCGAATATGCGAACCTCGGGACCACCCCTTCATCCTCTTTCAATCTTCATGAAACTTGGCAAAACAGTTGGCATTATATAGCTATAGATGCTGTCAAAAGGAATTTAAGGCATCTGGACGGGTTCGGTATGTAAGGGAGCCCAACAGCATCAATTTGAATATCGAAATGGTAAAAAATCACTTAAGTGCGAATATGCGAACCTCGGGACCACCCCTTCATCCTCTTTCAATCTTCATGAAACTTGGCAAAACAGTTGGCATTATATAGCTATAGATGCTGTCAAAAGGAATTTAAGGCATCTGGACGGGTTCGGTATGTAAGGGAGCCCAACAGCATCAATTTGAATATCGAAATGGTAAAAAATCACTTAAGTGCGAATATGCGAACCTCGGGACCACCCCTTCATCCTCTTTCAATCTTCATGAAACTTGGCAAAACAGTTGGCATTATATAGCTATAGATGCTGTCAAAAGGAATTTAAGGCATCTGGACGGGTTCGGTATGTAAGGGAGCCCAACAGCATCAATTTGAATATCGAAATGGTAAAAAATCACTTAAGTGCGAATATGCGAACCTCGGGACCACCCCTTCATCCTCTTTCAATCTTCATGAAACTTGGCAAAACAGTTGGCATTATATAGCTATAGATGCTGTCAAAAGGAATTTAAGGCATCTGGACGGGTTCGGTATGTAAGGGAGCCCAACAGCATCAATTTGAATATCGAAATGGTAAAAAATCACTTAAGTGCGAATATGCGAACCTCGGGACCACCCCTTCATCCTCTTTCAATCTTCATGAAACTTGGCAAAACAGTTGGCATTATATAGCTATAGATGCTGTCAAAAGGAATTTAAGGCATCTGGACGGGTTCGGTATGTAAGGGAGCCCAACAGCATCAATTTGAATATCGAAATGGTAAAAAATCACTTAAGTGCGAATATGCGAACCTCGGGACCACCCCTTCATCCTCTTTCAATCTTCATGAAACTTGGCAAAACAGTTGGCATTATATAGCTATAGATGCTGTCAAAAGGAATTTAAGGCATCTGGACGGGTTCGGTATGTAAGGGAGCCCAACAGCATCAATTTGAATATCGAAATGGTAAAAAATCACTTAAGTGCGAATATGCGAACCTCGGGACCACCCCTTCATCCTCTTTCAATCTTCATGAAACTTGGCAAAACAGTTGGCATTATATAGCTATAGATGCTGTCAAAAGGAATTTAAGGCATCTGGACGGGTTCGGTATGTAAGGGAGCCCAACAGCATCAATTTGAATATCGAAATGGTAAAAAATCACTTAAGTGCGAATATGCGAACCTCGGGACCACCCCTTCATCCTCTTTCAATCTTCATGAAACTTGGCAAAACAGTTGGCATTATATAGCTATAGATGCTGTCAAAAGGAATTTAAGGCATCTGGACGGGTTCGGTATGTAAGGGAGCCCAACAGCATCAATTTGAATATCGAAATGGTAAAAAATCACTTAAGTGCGAATATGCGAACCTCGGGACCACCCCTTCATCCTCTTTCAATCTTCATGAAACTTGGCAAAACAGTTGGCATTATATAGCTATAGATGCTGTCAAAAGGAATTTAAGGCATCTGGACGGGTTCGGTATGTAAGGGAGCCCAACAGCATCAATTTGAATATCGAAATGGTAAAAAATCACTTAAGTGCGAATATGCGAACCTCGGGACCACCCCTTCATCCTCTTTCAATCTTCATGAAACTTGGCAAAACAGTTGGCATTATATAGCTATAGATGCTGTCAAAAGGAATTTAAGGCATCTGGACGGGTTCGGTATGTAAGGGAGCCCAACAGCATCAATTTGAATATCGAAATGGTAAAAAATCACTTAAGTGCGAATATGCGAACCTCGGGACCACCCCTTCATCCTCTTTCAATCTTCATGAAACTTGGCAAAACAGTTGGCATTATATAGCTATAGATGCTGTCAAAAGGAATTTAAGGCATCTGGACGGGTTCGGTATGTAAGGGAGCCCAACAGCATCAATTTGAATATCGAAATGGTAAAAAATCACTTAAGTGCGAATATGCGAACCTCGGGACCACCCCTTCATCCTCTTTCAATCTTCATGAAACTTGGCAAAACAGTTGGCATTATATAGCTATAGATGCTGTCAAAAGGAATTTAAGGCATCTGGACGGGTTCGGTATGTAAGGGAGCCCAACAGCATCAATTTGAATATCGAAATGGTAAAAAATCACTTAAGTGCGAATATGCGAACCTCGGGACCACCCCTTCATCCTCTTTCAATCTTCATGAAACTTGGCAAAACAGTTGGCATTATATAGCTATAGATGCTGTCAAAAGGAATTTAAGGCATCTGGACGGGTTCGGTATGTAAGGGAGCCCAACAGCATCAATTTGAATATCGAAATGGTAAAAAATCACTTAAGTGCGAATATGCGAACCTCGGGACCACCCCTTCATCCTCTTTCAATCTTCATGAAACTTGGCAAAACAGTTGGCATTATATAGCTATAGATGCTGTCAAAAGGAATTTAAGGCATCTGGACGGGTTCGGTATGTAAGGGAGCCCAACAGCTTCAATTTGAATATCGAAATGGTAAAAAATCACTTAAGTGCGAATATGCGAACCTCGGGACCACCCCTTCAACCTCTTTCAATCTTCATGAAACTTGGCAAAACAGTTGGCATTATATAGCTATAGATGCTGTCAAAAGGAATTTAAGGCATCTGGACGGGTTCGGTATGTAAGGGAGCCCAACAGCATCAATTTGAATATCGAAATGGTAAAAAATCACTTAAGTGCGAATATGCGAACCTCGGGACCACCCCTTCATCCTCTTTCAATCTTCATGAAACTTGGCAAAACAGTTGGCATTATATAGCTATAGATGCTGTCAAAAGGAATTTAAGGCATCTGGACGGGTTCGGTATGTAAGGGAGCCCAACAGTATCAAATTTGAATATCGAAGTTGTAAAAAAATCACTGCTGGTAACTCGTGTTTCCTGATAAAAAGTATAATTCATATTTATGCAAAACACTATATAGAAGTTGTATGTGGCTTTGATTTATTACATTAATAATTTATTATATTTGATTTTTTGTATCTCATGTACATGTATAATAAAAGTTTATTATTGCGAGTATTTAATTATAATTTGTATTAAGTATTTAAATTACTGAACGCCTTCTTTTTACATGGTTATAGAAACATGATATTTTTGTCAATATTTAACTATTTATATATTTTACCATTGGAACAAAATGTGCTTCATTTTAAAGTAATTCAATTATATGCATCCGTCAATAAACTATATGCATATAATTAAATGAAGAAGTCTAGAATGCACTGATCGTACTTATCTCTGACGGTTGCCAAAGTAATGCTGGATTCGTCAAGTCGTGTCGTCACCAATCAATACAAATGTTGCGCTTACGGTTATAAGTACAGTAGATAGTTAGTGAGAGTTCTACGATGGCATTCATAGGATTTTAGGTATTAACTAAAATAATGTTATTATTGGGTGTTAGATTTTCATAACGATGTTTCGGAGCACATAATAGTTTTACCTAATAAGTATTCCGAACAATAAAAAGTAGCTCGATTTTCATGGTAGCAAAAACTTATACGACACTGCCTTAATATATGTTAAAATACTCAGATTCACGTTCAAGTTTACTATGAATTATGAACTTTAATTCTTGATTATGAATTATAATCACAGTTCTTATTTATTTTAATTAGACAGCTTTCTATGAATTACTTTTATTTAATACAAGTTTACGAATTAGCATACTATAGTTACCTGCAAATGATTTTAATCTTAGATTCATGAATATAATGTCAATTTTGCGTGCAGTAAAGTTCGAATAAAGTATACCTGATATTGTAAAGCCGCGTATGGACTACCAGGTAAATGCTTTTAACTTGATGTCATATTCTGCAACTGAAGCAACATTCGCTGTAACCGCGTCGGTGCTGCAGTAGTAACGCGAACTTTATAACCATTAACGCATTGGTGAAAGTGCTTATTACAGAACAAAATGGCGAACATTTCTTTTGCGATCTGAATTGATTTCACTAGCGTTAAGCTATTTAGACGCGAATGCAATTGGCTATTGTGGCACCTAACCAAACTTCAACCTATCGACCAGTAATATTACTAGTTTCTTTGACTCGTTTCAAAACAAACATTTTCTGTGTGATTGCGTAATTATTTTATTAACATTCGAAAGACCTGTTCTTGAGCATATGTCTCGGAGACCTGCATGTCCTTAATCATTAATTTAATTCCTTTTGACAGCATCTATAGCTATATAATGCCAACTGTTTTGCCAAGTTTCATGAAGATTGAAAGAGGATGAAGGGGTGGTCCCGAGGTTCGCATATTCGCACTTAAGTGATTTTTTACCATTTCGATATTCAAATTGATGCTGTTGGGCTCCCTTACATACCGAACCCGTCCAGATGCCTTAAATTCCTTTTGACAGCATCTATAGCTATATAATGCCAACTGTTTTGCCAAGTTTCATGAAGATTGAAAGAGGATGAAGGGGTGGTCCCGAGGTTCGCATATTCGCACTTAAGTGATTTTTTACCATTTCGATATTCAAATTGAAGCTGTTGGGCTCCCTTACATACCGAACCCGTCCAGATGCCTTAAATTCCTTTTGACAGCATCTATAGCTATATAATGCCAACTGTTTTGCCAAGTTTCATGAAGATTGAAAGAGGATGAAGGGGTGGTCCCGAGGTTCGCATATTCGCACTTAAGTGATTTTTTACCATTTCGATATTCAAATTGATGCTGTTGGGCTCCCTTACATACCGAACCCGTCCAGATGCCTTAAATTCCTTTTGACAGCATCTATAGCTATATAATGCCAACTGTTTTGCCAAGTTTCATGAAGATTGAAAGAGGATGAAGGGGTGGTCCCGAGGTTCGCATATTCGCACTTAAGTGATTTTTTACCATTTCGATATTCAAATTGATGCTGTTGGGCTCCCTTACATACCGAACCCGTCCAGATGCCTTAAATTCCTTTTGACAGCATCTATAGCTATATAATGCCAACTGTTTTGCCAAGTTTCATGAAGATTGAAAGAGGATGAAGGGGTGGTCCCGAGGTTCGCATATTCGCACTTAAGTGATTTTTTACCATTTCGATATTCAAATTGATGCTGTTGGGCTCCCTTACATACCGAACCCGTCCAGATGCCTTAAATTCCTTTTGACAGCATCTATAGCTATATAATGCCAACTGTTTTGCCAAGTTTCATGAAGATTGAAAGAGGATGAAGGGGTGGTCCCGAGGTTCGCATATTCGCACTTAAGTGATTTTTTACCATTTCGATATTCAAATTGATGCTGTTGGGCTCCCTTACATACCGAACCCGTCCAGATGCCTTAAATTCCTTTTGACAGCATCTATAGCTATATAATGCCAACTGTTTTGCCAAGTTTCATGAAGATTGAAAGAGGATGAAGGGGTGGTCCCGAGGTTCGCATATTCGCACTTAAGTGATTTTTTACCATTTCGATATTCAAATTGATGCTGTTGGGCTCCCTTACATACCGAACCCGTCCAGATGCCTTAAATTCCTTTTGACAGCATCTATAGCTATATAATGCCAACTGTTTTGCCAAGTTTCATGAAGATTGAAAGAGGATGAAGGGGTGGTCCCGAGGTTCGCATATTCGCACTTAAGTGATTTTTTACCATTTCGATATTCAAATTGAAGCTGTTGGGCTCCCTTACATACCGAACCCGTCCAGATGCCTTAAATTCCTTTTGACAGCATCTATAGCTATATAATGCCAACTGTTTTGCCAAGTTTCATGAAGATTGAAAGAGGATGAAGGGGTGGTCCCGAGGTTCGCATATTCGCACTTAAGTGATTTTTTACCATTTCGATATTCAAATTGATGCTGTTGGGCTCCCTTACATACCGAACCCGTCCAGATGCCTTAAATTCCTTTTGACAGCATCTATAGCTATATAATGCCAACTGTTTTGCCAAGTTTCATGAAGATTGAAAGAGGATGAAGGGGTGGTCCCGAGGTTCGCATATTCGCACTTAAGTGATTTTTTACCATTTCGATATTCAAATTGATGCTGTTGGGCTCCCTTACATACCGAACCCGTCCAGATGCCTTAAATTCCTTTTGACAGCATCTATAGCTATATAATGCCAACTGTTTTGCCAAGTTTCATGAAGATTGAAAGAGGATGAAGGGGTGGTCCCGAGGTTCGCATATTCGCACTTAAGTGATTTTTTACCATTTCGATATTCAAATTGATGCTGTTGGGCTCCCTTACATACCGAACCCGTCCAGATGCCTTAAATTCCTTTTGACAGCATCTATAGCTATATAATGCCAACTGTTTTGCCAAGTTTCATGAAGATTGAAAGAGGATGAAGGGGTGGTCCCGAGGTTCGCATATTCGCACTTAAGTGATTTTTTACCATTTCGATATTCAAATTGATGCTGTTGGGCTCCCTTACATACCGAACCCATCCAGATGCCTTAAATTCCTTTTGACAGCATCTATAGCTATATAATGCCAACTGTTTTGCCAAGTTTCATGAAGATTGAAAGAGGATGAAGGGGTGGTCCCGAGGTTCGCATATTCGCACTTAAGTGATTTTTTACCATTTCGATATTCAAATTGATGCTGTTGGGCTCCCTTACATACCGAACCCGTCCAGATGCCTTAAATTCCTTTTGACAGCATCTATAGCTATATAATGCCAACTGTTTTGCCAAGTTTCATGAAGATTGAAAGAGGATGAAGGGGTGGTCCCGAGGTTCGCATATTCGCACTTAAGTGATTTTTTACCATTTCGATATTCAAATTGAAGCTGTTGGGCTCCCTTACATACCGAACCCGTCCAGATGCCTTAAATTCCTTTTGACAGCATCTATAGCTATATAATGCCAACTGTTTTGCCAAGTTTCATGAAGATTGAAAGAGGATGAAGGGGTGGTCCCGAGGTTCGCATATTCGCACTTAAGTGATTTTTTACCATTTCGATATTCAAATTGATGCTGTTGGGCTCCCTTACATACCGAACCCGTCCAGATGCCTTAAATTCCTTTTGACAGCATCTATAGCTATATAATGCCAACTGTTTTGCCAAGTTTCATGAAGATTGAAAGAGGATGAAGGGGTGGTCCCGAGGTTCGCATATTCGCACTTAAGTGATTTTTTACCATTTCGATATTCAAATTGATGCTGTTGGGCTCCCTTACATACCGAACCCGTCCAGATGCCTTAAATTCCTTTTGACAGCATCTATAGCTATATAATGCCAACTGTTTTGCCAAGTTTCATGAAGATTGAAAGAGGATGAAGGGGTGGTCCCGAGGTTCGCATATTCGCACTTAAGTGATTTTTTACCATTTCGATATTCAAATTGAAGCTGTTGGGCTCCCTTACATACCGAACCCGTCCAGATGCCTTAAATTCCTTTTGACAGCATCTATAGCTATATAATGCCAACTGTTTTGCCAAGTTTCATGAAGATTGAAAGAGGATGAAGGGGTGGTCCCGAGGTTCGCATATTCGCACTTAAGTGATTTTTTACCATTTCGATATTCAAATTGATGCTGTTGGGCTCCCTTACATACCGAACCCGTCCAGATGCCTTAAATTCCTTTTGACAGCATCTATAGCTATATAATGCCAACTGTTTTGCCAAGTTTCATGAAGATTGAAAGAGGATGAAGGGGTGGTCCCGAGGTTCGCATATTCGCACTTAAGTGATTTTTTACCATTTCGATATTCAAATTGAAGCTGTTGGGCTCCCTTACATACCGAACCCGTCCAGATGCCTTAAATTCCTTTTGACAGCATCTATAGCTATATAATGCCAACTGTTTTGCCAAGTTTCATGAAGATTGAAAGAGGATGAAGGGGTGGTCCCGAGGTTCGCATATTCGCACTTAAGTGATTTTTTACCATTTCGATATTCAAATTGATGCTGTTGGGCTCCCTTACATACCGAACCCGTCCAGATGCCTTAAATTCCTTTTGACAGCATCTATAGCTATATAATGCCAACTGTTTTGCCAAGTTTCATGAAGATTGAAAGAGGATGAAGGGGTGGTCCCGAGGTTCGCATATTCGCACTTAAGTGATTTTTTACCATTTCGATATTCAAATTGATGCTGTTGGGCTCCCTTACATACCGAACCCGTCCAGATGCCTTAAATTCCTTTTGACAGCATCTATAGCTATATAATGCCAACTGTTTTGCCAAGTTTCATGAAGATTGAAAGAGGATGAAGGGGTGGTCCCGAGGTTCGCATATTCGCACTTAAGTGATTTTTTACCATTTCGATATTCAAATTGATGCTGTTGGGCTCCCTTACATACCGAACCCGTCCAGATGCCTTAAATTCCTTTTGACAGCATCTATAGCTATATAATGCCAACTGTTTTGCCAAGTTTCATGAAGATTGAAAGAGGATGAAGGGGTGGTCCCGAGGTTCGCATATTCGCACTTAAGTGATTTTTTACCATTTCGATATTCAAATTGATGCTGTTGGGCTCCCTTACATACCGAACCCATCCAGATGCCTTAAATTCCTTTTGAAAGCATCTATAGCTATATAATGCCAACTGTTTTGCCAAGTTTCATGAAGATTGAAAGAGGATGAAGGGGTGGTCCCGAGGTTCGCATATTCGCACTTAAGTGATTTTTTACCATTTCGATATTCAAATTGATGCTGTTGGGCTCCCTTACATACCGAACCCGTCCAGATGCCTTAAATTCCTTTTGACAGCATCTATAGCTATATAATGCCAACTGTTTTGCCAAGTTTCATGAAGATTGAAAGAGGATGAAGGGGTGGTCCCGAGGTTCGCATATTCGCACTTAAGTGATTTTTTACCATTTCGATATTCAAATTGATGCTGTTGGGCTCCCTTACATACCGAACCCGTCCAGATGCCTTAAATTCCTTTTGACAGCATCTATAGCTATATAATGCCAACTGTTTTGCCAAGTTTCATGAAGATTGAAAGAGGATGAAGGGGTGGTCCCGAGGTTCGCATATTCGCACTTAAGTGATTTTTTACCATTTCGATATTCAAATTGAAGCTGTTGGGCTCCCTTACATACCGAACCCGTCCAGATGCCTTAAATTCCTTTTGACAGCATCTATAGCTATATAATGCCAACTGTTTTGCCAAGTTTCATGAAGATTGAAAGAGGATGAAGGGGTGGTCCCGAGGTTCGCATATTCGCACTTAAGTGATTTTTTACCATTTCGATATTCAAATTGATGCTGTTGGGCTCCCTTACATACCGAACCCGTCCAGATGCCTTAAATTCCTTTTGACAGCATCTATAGCTATATAATGCCAACTGTTTTGCCAAGTTTCATGAAGATTGAAAGAGGATGAAGGGGTGGTCCCGAGGTTCGCATATTCGCACTTAAGTGATTTTTTACCATTTCGATATTCAAATTGAAGCTGTTGGGCTCCCTTACATACCGAACCCGTCCAGATGCCTTAAATTCCTTTTGACAGCATCTATAGCTATATAATGCCAACTGTTTTGCCAAGTTTCATGAAGATTGAAAGAGGATGAAGGGGTGGTCCCGAGGTTCGCATATTCGCACTTAAGTGATTTTTTACCATTTCGATATTCAAATTGATGCTGTTGGGCTCCCTTACATACCGAACCCGTCCAGATGCCTTAAATTCCTTTTGACAGCATCTATAGCTATATAATGCCAACTGTTTTGCCAAGTTTCATGAAGATTGAAAGAGGATGAAGGGGTGGTCCCGAGGTTCGCATATTCGCACTTAAGTGATTTTTTACCATTTCGATATTCAAATTGATGCTGTTGGGCTCCCTTACATACCGAACCCGTCCAGATGCCTTAAATTCCTTTTGACAGCATCTATAGCTATATAATGCCAACTGTTTTGCCAAGTTTCATGAAGATTGAAAGAGGATGAAGGGGTGGTCCCGAGGTTCGCATATTCGCACTTAAGTGATTTTTTACCATTTCGATATTCAAATTGATGCTGTTGGGCTCCCTTACATACCGAACCCGTCCAGATGCCTTAAATTCCTTTTGACAGCATCTATAGCTATATAATGCCAACTGTTTTGCCAAGTTTCATGAAGATTGAAAGAGGATGAAGGGGTGGTCCCGAGGTTCGCATATTCGCACTTAAGTGATTTTTTACCATTTCGATATTCAAATTGATGCTGTTGGGCTCCCTTACATACCGAACCCATCCAGATGCCTTAAATTCCTTTTGAAAGCATCTATAGCTATATAATGCCAACTGTTTTGCCAAGTTTCATGAAGATTGAAAGAGGATGAAGGGGTGGTCCCGAGGTTCGCATATTCGCACTTAAGTGATTTTTTACCATTTCGATATTCAAATTGATGCTGTTGGGCTCCCTTACATACCGAACCCGTCCAGATGCCTTAAATTCCTTTTGACAGCATCTATAGCTATATAATGCCAACTGTTTTGCCAAGTTTCATGAAGATTGAAAGAGGATGAAGGGGTGGTCCCGAGGTTCGCATATTCGCACTTAAGTGATTTTTTACCATTTCGATATTCAAATTGAAGCTGTTGGGCTCCCTTACATACCGAACCCGTCCAGATGCCTTAAATTCCTTTTGACAGCATCTATAGCTATATAATGCCAACTGTTTTGCCAAGTTTCATGAAGATTGAAAGAGGATGAAGGGGTGGTCCCGAGGTTCGCAT
The DNA here is from genome assembly GCA_944474755.1 of Limnoperna fortunei. Lineage (NCBI taxonomy): Eukaryota > Metazoa > Mollusca > Bivalvia > Mytilida > Modiolidae > Limnoperna > Limnoperna fortunei. Next base: position 5,733,390 of record OX104111.1, read on the forward strand.
ATTCGCACTTAAGTGATTTTTTACCATTTCGATATTCAAATTGATGCTGTTGGGCTCCCTTACATACCGAACCCGTCCAGATGCCTTAAATTCCTTTTGACAGCATCTATAGCTATATAATGCCAACTGTTTTGCCAAGTTTCATGAAGATTGAAAGAGGATGAAGGGGTGGTCCCGAGGTTCGCATATTCGCACTTAAGTGATTTTTTACCATTTCGATATTCAAATTGATGCTGTTGGGCTCCCTTACATACCGAACCCGTCCAGATGCCTTAAATTCCTTTTGACAGCATCTATAGCTATATAATGCCAACTGTTTTGCCAAGTTTCATGAAGATTGAAAGAGGATGAAGGGGTGGTCCCGAGGTTCGCATATTCGCACTTAAGTGATTTTTTACCATTTCGATATTCAAATTGATGCTGTTGGGCTCCCTTACATACCGAACCCGTCCAGATGCCTTAAATTCCTTTTGACAGCATCTATAGCTATATAATGCCAACTGTTTTGCCAAGTTTCATGAAGATTGAAAGAGGATGAAGGGGTGGTCCCGAGGTTCGCATATTCGCACTTAAGTGATTTTTTACCATTTCGATATTCAAATTGATGCTGTTGGGCTCCCTTACATACCGAACCCGTCCAGATGCCTTAAATTCCTTTTGACAGCATCTATAGCTATATAATGCCAACTGTTTTGCCAAGTTTCATGAAGATTGAAAGAGGATGAAGGGGTGGTCCCGAGGTTCGCATATTCGCACTTAAGTGATTTTTTACCATTTCGATATTCAAATTGATGCTGTTGGGCTCCCTTACATACCGAACCCGTCCAGATGCCTTAAATTCCTTTTGACAGCATCTATAGCTATATAATGCCAACTGTTTTGCCAAGTTTCATGAAGATTGAAAGAGGATGAAGGGGTGGTCCCGAGGTTCGCATATTCGCACTTAAGTGATTTTTTACCATTTCGATATTCAAATTGATGCTGTTGGGCTCCCTTACATACCGAACCCGTCCAGATGCCTTAAATTCCTTTTGACAGCATCTATAGCTATATAATGCCAACTGTTTTGCCAAGTTTCATGAAGATTGAAAGAGGATGAAGGGGTGGTCCCGAGGTTCGCATATTCGCACTTAAGTGATTTTTTACCATTTCGATATTCAAATTGATGCTGTTGGGCTCCCTTACATACCGAACCCGTCCAGATGCCTTAAATTCCTTTTGACAGCATCTATAGCTATATAATGCCAACTGTTTTGCCAAGTTTCATGAAGATTGAAAGAGGATGAAGGGGTGGTCCCGAGGTTCGCATATTCGCACTTAAGTGATTTTTTACCATTTCGATATTCAAATTGATGCTGTTGGGCTCCCTTACATACCGAACCCGTCCAGATGCCTTAAATTCCTTTTGACAGCATCTATAGCTATATAATGCCAACTGTTTTGCCAAGTTTCATGAAGATTGAAAGAGGATGAAGGGGTGGTCCCGAGGTTCGCATATTCGCACTTAAGTGATTTTTTACCATTTCGATATTCGAATTGATGCTGTTGGGCTCCCTTACATACCGAACCCATCCAGATGCCTTAAATTCCTTTTGACAGCATCTATAGCTATATAATGCCAACTGTTTTGCCAAGTTTCATGAAGATTGAAAGAGGATGAAGGGGTGGTCCCGAGGTTCGCATATTCGCACTTAAGTGATTTTTTACCATTTCGATATTCAAATTGATGCTGTTGGGCTCCCTTACATACCGAACCCGTCCAGATGCCTTAAATTCCTTTTGACAGCATCTATAGCTATATAATGCCAACTGTTTTGCCAAGTTTCATGAAGATTGAAAGAGGATGAAGGGGTGGTCCCGAGGTTCGCATATTCGCACTTAAGTGATTTTTTACCATTTCGATATTCAAATTGATGCTGTTGGGCTCCCTTACATACCGAACCCGTCCAGATGCCTTAAATTCCTTTTGACAGCATCTATAGCTATATAATGCCAACTGTTTTGCCAAGTTTCATGAAGATTGAAAGAGGATGAAGGGGTGGTCCCGAGGTTCGCATATTCGCACTTAAGTGATTTTTTACCATTTCGATATTCAAATTGATGCTGTTGGGCTCCCTTACATACCGAACCCGTCCAGATGCCTTAAATTCCTTTTGACAGCATCTATAGCTATATAATGCCAACTGTTTTGCCAAGTTTCATGAAGATTGAAAGAGGATGAAGGGGTGGTCCCGAGGTTCGCATATTCGCACTTAAGTGATTTTTTACCATTTCGATATTCAAATTGATGCTGTTGGGCTCCCTTACATACCGAACCCATCCAGATGCCTTAAATTCCTTTTGACAGCATCTATAGCTATATAAGGCCAACTGTTTTGCCAAGTTTCATGAAGATTGAAAGAGGATGAAGGGGTGGTCCCGAGGTTCGCATATTCGCACTTAAGTGATTTTTTACCATTTCGATATTCAAATTGATGCTGTTGGGCTCCCTTACATACCGAACCCGTCCAGATGCCTTAAATTCCTTTTGACAGCATCTATAGCTATATAATGCCAACTGTTTTGCCAAGTTTCATGAAGATTGAAAGAGGATGAAGGGGTGGTCCCGAGGTTCGCATATTCGCACTTAAGTGATTTTTTACCATTTCGATATTCAAATTGATGCTGTTGGGCTCCCTTACATACCGAACCCGTCCAGATGCCTTAAATTCCTTTTGACAGCATCTATAGCTATATAATGCCAACTGTTTTGCCAAGTTTCATGAAGATTGAAAGAGGATGAAGGGGTGGTCCCGAGGTTCGCATATTCGCACTTAAGTGATTTTTTACCATTTCGATATTCAAATTGATGCTGTTGGGCTCCCTTACATACCGAACCCGTCCAGATGCCTTAAATTCCTTTTGACAGCATCTATAGCTATATAATGCCAACTGTTTTGCCAAGTTTCATGAAGATTGAAAGAGGATGAAGGGGTGGTCCCGAGGTTCGCATATTCGCACTTAAGTGATTTTTTACCATTTCGATATTCAAATTGATGCTGTTGGGCTCCCTTACATACCGAACCCGTCCAGATGCCTTAAATTCCTTTTGACAGTTGTTGGTTGTATGTATAGTAATGTTATACATCTTTTTTTCTTGTATTTGATAATGAGTATTTATTAATATCGAATATCGAACCCACTGCTAGCAGCGAGTTCGATATTCGAATGTCGAATATCGAATATCGAACCCACTGCTAACTTCACACCCGTTTTTTACTTCTCCACTACAGCTTGTATTAAAGAAAAACAGCGATGCCTGCATTATATTTTTAGTTATTTTGATTTCGTGTTTATATCCCTTTTTGCTAAAGTGGTCTTATTACTTTTTTTAATATTTTTCTTATTCCTGTATGCTTTTCGGATGAAAAAAAACGGTGTTTTAACCGAACTTAATTTTGACTGGTCTTGTTTGAATGAAAACGTTAACATAGATCGAACAGGCGTCCTCTACCTCCTTAGCATTCTAATCTCCTTGCACCTCAACGATGATGTCTCTTATAAATATGATCTAAGCTTTCTTGGTAATTTTGGTAACGTTGGTAATGTTGAATGTGGTTTAAACTGTTGGGAGATTGGATGGCAAGTCGTTAAGACGTTAACAGTAGCTTTGAAATCAACTGTTCATGTTTGTCCTCTCTGCAACTAAAATCCAGTTTGTTACCATACTGGGTTGATATTTAATCAAAGTCCTGTCTTCGTATTTCACAGAGGCCTAAGATGTTTAAGTAATATATGTTCATCTCATGTGCTAATTCTTCTATCTTGAAAGGCATTCTCAATTTTCGCACATTCTGTTTCGATAGTAACGTATTTCTGGCATGGATTATTGTTTTTGATGCCCAAGCCGCGAACTTAACACCCCTGCCCGGTGATGAAAGGAATGCGCGATCCTTTTACCGAAGTGATCCAGTATCTATTGAAAATAAGTATCGAGTGTGAGTAAAGCCTTGTTAACGACAGCCGAATTTGTACATTTTCGATGTCTCGCCTTTCCCTGTACACGTGGTCGTCGAGTTCTTCTTGGGATTTCTCCGCAGTGGCAGGTTATTTTATCAAGGAAATTCATACGCCCACTCAGGTACTTAGGCTTTGTTCCAAAATAAAAACTGGACGCCATTGTTTAGCTGCAAATTGTCCTTAAAAACCATTCAAAACAATTCAAAAACATTTAAATACCAGCAAGGAGCTACCTGATTCCTGCATCTTTTTCGGCTGACAAAAGTATGGTAGGTCTTGTTTGAAAGAAAACGTTAACATAAATCAAGAAGTCCTGAACTTTCAAGTAATTTTACCTTTTATTCCTCTTTATATAAAACGATTTTTTTGACAAAAGACAAGGTATCAGTGGCCGATATTTATACGTTTCTTCTCATCAAAACTAAAAATACAAAAACATATCATGTAAAAATATGTTCATGTTAAAAGTAAGTATTTAATATTTGAAAACAGCTTGTATATTTCCGATGGCTGATCCTGGAGAAAAGCGTAAATGTACTGATAAGTGTGGAATACGAATTCACACAAAGCATATGTCATATAGTCGACACTGTCCCTGTTGATACTGTCTCGTGTAGATGTCTACTGTTGACACTGTCCCATGTAGATGTCTACTTTTGATACTGTCTTGTGTAGATGTCTAATTTTGACACTGTTCCATGTAGATGTCTACTGTTGATACTGTCTTGTGTAGATGTCTAATTTTGACACTGTCCCATATAGATGTCTACTGTCGACACTGACTATTTGGATGTCTTCTGTTGACTGTTCCATGTAGATGTCTACTGTGTAGATGTCTAATGTTGACACTGTCACATGAAGATGTCTACTGTCGACACTGTCCCTTTGATTGTCTACTGTTGACATTGTCCTAAGCTGATGTCTACTGTTGTAACTGTCCCATATAGATGTCTACTGTCGACGCTGTCCCTTGGATGTCTACTGTGGACTGTTCAATGTAGATGTCTCCTGTTGACTGTTCCATGTAGATGTCTAATTTTGACACTGTCCCATATAGATGTCTACCGTCGACACTGTCTCATATAGATGTATACTGTTGACACTGACCATTTGGATGTCTACTGTTGACCCTGTCCCATGTAGATGTCTAATGTTGATACTGTCACATGTAGATGTCTACTGTCGACACTGTCCCTTTGACTGTCTACTGTTGACATTGTTCCAAGCAGATGTCTACTGTCGACATTGTCCCAAGCAGATGTCTACTGTTGACACTGTCACATGTAGATGTCTACTGTCGACACTGTCCCTTTGATTGTCTACTGTTGATATTGTCCCAAGCAGATGTCTACTGTCGACATTGTCCCAAGCAGATGTCTACTGTTGACACTGTCCCATATAGATGTCTATTGTCGACACTGTCCCTTTGAATGCCTACTGTTGACTGTTTCGTGTAGATGTCTACTGTTGACACTGTACCATGTAGATGTCTTCTGTTGGCACTGTCCCATATAGTGTCTACTGTCGACACTGTCCCATATAGATGTCTACTGTTACACTGACCATTTGGATGTCTACTGTTGACTGTTCCATGCAGATGTCTACTGTTGACACTGTCCCTTTGGATGTCTACTGTTGACTGTTCCATTCAGATGTCTACTGTCAGTGCTGTCTAATGTATATGTCTACTGTCGACGCTGTCTCATGTAGATGGCTGTCAACACTGTAGCATGAAGATGACTGTCGACACTGTCCCATGTAGATGTCTACTGTCGACACTGTTCCATTTAGATGTCTACTGTTGAAACTGTCCCATGTACATGTCTACTGTTGACACTGTCACATGTAGATGACTTTCGGCACTGTAGCATGAAGATGAATGTTGACACTGTCTCATTTAGATGTCTACTGTTGACAATGACCCAAGTAAATGTCTACTGTGGACACTGATCCATGTAGAGGTCCAGAGTTGACACTGTATAATGTGCAGGTCAACTGTTGACGCTGTCCCATATAGATGTCTACTGTTGATTGACCACGTAGATTTCTACTTTTGACACACGAACTAGTTGAATACTTGTATATTTCAGCATTTGTTACTAGATACTATGCTACAGACAGCTTACTTATTAGTGTGGTCGTGCGCGTTAGAATACTATAATTCAGAAATTTGATTATCTATACATTTATGGAACTAACACACAACTTAAGTAGATCTACTATTACTTAAATATGGTCTGTAATGCCAGTTATGTTTCTTGTGTTCCGAGTTGCCGATATTTTATGTCAAATTTGTTCAGATTTTCAAAAAATATATACCTATAGGAAAATGTATTAACAGTTGGTCTGTTTGATGACAAAAACTGGGATTTAATCATGCATCTTTTTGTGTTTAAACTATTTTTGATACTAATTACATAGCACTCGTTAGAGATATCATGTTGAAATCATTATTGATCACAAAGGAATTATTTCTAATATTGATGTTCGATGCTAATTTTTTGCTTTTCAATAATACTGTATAATTGTTTTAGGGTTCAAATTACTAAAAACTCGACATCTATGGCATATCAAGTCTATTGAATGTAGTTAATGTTGAATGTAGTTATAAATCATACAAAACTTCGTACAATTAGCATTTCATGGCAGGATCTGCAGGGTGTTCTACTAACCCTCTTTCTGAACAATATTAACAACCATAAAACAGGCTTTCAAAAATAAAGCGATCTGTTATTCTAGGAGTTCATTAAATATGGATACTAAAACCGCCAAAAAACCTAATCCACATTTTGCGGCAACATTATATTTTTCAAGTCTATACTACTATATCTAATGGGCAGCATACAAACCGACTTTACGATCTTGTCAAATGATTTTGAAGCAAAACAAAAACAGCTGTCACATATTACAGTGACAAAAGTCACTTTTTCATCGAAGATAAAATCTTAAAATAAATTCATTGAAGCGGAATATGTCGTGTTTGGTTTGTTTTTGTTTGTTTGAATGATGTTTAGCAACTTTTAAGATATATCTCGGCGTCCAGATTTTTTGGGGGAGGAAGCCGGAGTACCCGGAAAAGACCCCCGACTTGCTGTAGGAAAACTGGCAATCCTTGTCAATTAAGATTGGAGTCGATTACACCCTTCCCGCAGTGAGAATCGAACCCGTAATCTTAGTTTTGACAGACCACGTGATCAATAGTAGACGAACTACCTTAACCACTAGGCCACCGAGGCCGCTGTCATTGGTGGTTTGATTTAAATTAAAATATATATATATCATTCCGATTTAACTTGTTTAATCTTGCAAAAATTCCACATTCATATTCACTCCTTCAGGTCACGTTATAACTGAACATCGTTGGCGTTGAAAGCTTCTGTAATATTTTTTCCAAAGGATCAAAACATTCAGGTAATTGATTCAAATAAGAATAAGTCGATTAGGATGGTCGATGAACACAAAAGCGAAATATTGATACTACTAAAATATGTATATTCATGACAAATATGTTGCTGTGCCAGCTGATAAGGCCCCTAACATCATTTGTATTTGCAGGACTGGGTCATTAATGTGAGGGTTCACAGTGCTCACACCACATTGTAGCCCAGTGCGTCCCCGGGTGGCGGATAAGCGAGACGCTCTCGTTGGGTGCTTGTCAGGTCATAATACGGAAAGCCCGTCTGCGAAAAGTAGTGGGTATCGTTTTTCGAGAGTGCCACGCTTCTTGCACCATAAAGACCCCTTTTGTAGATTTATATTACATTGACTCAATTCTCCGACCCTACCCAATATTCCATACTTTCCCAGTGGCAGTCAAAATTGCGTTACCTATGTTACCCCACCCTCTTTTACGTTGATTGTTAACTTGTTCTAGTCCTGAATAAAACTGAAAAATACTGCTCATGGAGCTTTAATAAATTAATAAGCATGGAGAGTTCACTTAGCAATCTCCCTAATACATCCACAAACAGTGTCTTGAAAATAACAAATCTTTCTTGGCGTCCTAATGTCGAAATATCGAAGATTGTGCTATCTCATTCTTGTATTGGATACCAAAACTACACAAAAATCCATACAAACCGCGTTTTTAGCAGGGGCGTCTACTCGTAACACCAAACCTCTATCGAAACTCCTGACAAGTATTTTAACTGCAAAAACGTACCTCCAGAAATATAGTAACACGTGATACATATATTCTATATAGACATCTGAAGGTCTGGAACCTTTCCCTAATGTAACAGCAAAAAAAAACGTTTGGTTTTTCGAGACTCGACACAAAATCCCCCAAACGCAGCTTAAATCCAGACTTAAAGATCTTATTTAACGATATAAATACCTAGTAATTAAGCATGACAAAACTTACGCTTCATCGGACCTTTAATATCAAATTTTCGATATATTCATTATCTGTTGTCCCCGAAAAATCATCAGTTTGTTGATTATTGACGCGCCTGCTACGATATTCGCTGGAGGCGAGACATATATAATATGGTAATCCGGCCACGGCGTAAACACTTAACATTTTACTTTCTATCATTGATGAGCTTTAGCCCTAGGTACATCAAAATTGGTTCAGAGGTAGTTTATGATAAGTACTTGCTAGTCAGTGTCATGTCACCTGTCTTTGACCTCAATTTCTCTGTCAGTTTGGATTAGGACAGGTCCGCTTTAAGCATGAATGGTAGGATGACAATATTTGGTATATAGGTTGCTGATGAAGAGTACATGACTGTCTTGTAAAAGTCCCCCAACGTGACCTCAATATTTAAGGTCAAGGCTCAGTGACCACGTTTAAGTTTTAGCTTAGGTCGGTTCCTCTATAACAATGCGTTGTATATTTTAAATGATGGCAATTTAATGATATTTGCATGTTGCTCATGAAGCAAATTTTCTCATTACTAATGCGGAATGTAGGCGAGCCATTTTTCTATGCCAAACTTGTTTGTATATAATCTACTCTAGCGAGTTTGACATTAAAGACACGACCAATACACTTATATAGGTCTTCGAAAACAGCAGCACCGGCGTATGGTGTTTACATTCCAGCAGCACCGGCGTATGGTGTTTATATTCCAGCAGCACCGGCGTATGGTGTTTACATTCCAGCAGCACCGGCGTATGGTGTTTATTCCAGCAGCACCGGCGTATGGTGTTTACATTCCAGCAGCACCTGCGTATGGTGTTTACATTCCAGAGACAGGCACTGCTATACGGGATCTCCATTTCCGCTTACCCACTGCTAACTGGTCCGGCGCACCTGAGTGGTTTTTATTGGGTTCCGGTCGGGTTACGCACTTCCTGTTTATGTGTTTTGAGATTAAGTTTCGTGTTGTATAGATTTGTCTGAATCCGGATTTGTAATCCTCTCTTGCTTTCTCGGCTCGTTTTCCTTCTATTTTATTTTGTTCCTGATTACTCCACAATCGTATTAAAAGTTTGCAGAGTTTTTTTCTTCATGTCAGTGCAAACTTGATGGTCATTGATGGTATAATTTTACAATAATGGAAGTCCGTAAATGTATTTATATAGAGGTAAGCATTTATAAGTTCTTTGGTGACTATGAACAGAAGAACCGCCATTTTTGAGTGAGCTTATTATATATGTTCTTTGTTGAGTATTACTATAGATAATTGATATGATGTTTGATCAGTATTGCTGGAGAGTGGTATTTATTTATATGTTCTTTGTTGAGATATTGTTTTTTGTGATTTTAGTGTCCATATTTTAACGTTTATGTTGGGTGCTGACATGTTAATTGATTGATTGACTGATTGATTGATTAAGTAATTGATTGATTTACGTCTAGCTAGGAATATTTCAGCTATATTCAGGACGAGAACAAGTTTATAAATCAACAGAGAAAAGAAAGGAAAAAAACGGGACCAATTGAATGAGTGCCACTGGAGAAAGTATGAATAAGGGTGGAGAATTTAGCCTTGTGTAGAAGCTACAATGAGAATACTATTTACCTGATAACGTATTTACCCCGAATTGAGAGACCCTCCACTTCTGGGCAGCTCCGTGGGTCGAGCGCTAGGATGCTGAGGTGTTCATAGAAGAAAATATTAGAATAATACGAAGTTTTGTGATTTGTCAGATAAACAAAAAAAAAAACGATAGTACGATTATTCGTTCTAAAGAAAATATATGTTCTGTAGTGTGTGCTAACAGACCAGAGCATTTATAGGTTCCCTTTTTGCCTATAATACACGAAAACAAATGTTTTCTTTATTAGTTGTTTATTCAAGCAAACATTTATATGTTCTTTGGTGGGCGTTAATAGATGGAACTATTTATGCTTTTGTGGGCGTTAATAGATGGAACTATTTATGCTTTTGTGGGCGTTAATAGAAGGAAACTAACTGTTTTGAAATACAAAAAAAGGAATAATAAAATATGTGTTAACGATAAAAATGTGTTAAAATTCCTTTTTGGCGTGTGTTAATATTTCACTGGTTGTATTGCCTCGTACACACTTGAATCGGATTTTGATTGGATACTAGTAAAAATTGAGAGGACGAATTTTGATTGGATACTAGTAAAAATTGAGAGGATGAAATGCAGACAGAATGTCCATAATAAAAAATCGCGTTAGAAGTTATTGTATGAAAATAGAAATAACCGTACTGTGCTTGTAAATCTGTAGAACTAAACCCATCGTCTGAAACCCACGTCCGGTCGTGTTCTCGCTTTTCTACCCTTACCGACCGTGGGCACACGGAATATTTCTTAAAGGGGTAGGGGCAGTAAGGGTCAAAAATGGCCCCATTTTCAATTTTAACGGTATTTGGATAAAAATGTGTCCGTGACATGTACTTTTTAGAAAAATGAAAATTTTCCCGATTTTACTCATGGCTCAGGAGTATGACGTCATCAAAGTCAGGTTGCCTTTTTAACGAAAAATTACAAAAAGTAAGGTTTTGTCACACCAGCAGTAACTTGAAGACCGTATTGTGCAAAGAAAGAAATGATCATTCAAAACAAATTAACAAATCTTTAATCCATATATTTACTTCTGAAAATAAATCTTATCAATAATTTTACAATTAACAAGCCGTTGCCATGGAAACAAAAAATATACGAACTTGTGATGTTGGCATTTTTTAACAAAACAAGATCTTATCTACAAGAAACTTGTCTATAGTTTGCATAATAGGTTAAAAAGTTTGATTTAAATATTCAGAATCGTTGTAATAATCAATTTAGTGTAACATTAAGCATGGAATGCTACCTTTTCACGGTGGTGTTTTAATGTACATCAACATGTCAACAAAATATAACTCATGATAGACTGAGTACACAAACAACTGTTTATTCAAAACATATATTTCAAGACTGGAGCTCGGAATTCATGTCTGCTTCTTTCTGATATCAGGTAAAAATATGTTTAATATATAATTTTTGTCAATGAAGTATAACATATTTCAATATACACAGTTTTAACGTGACAATACCGTTCCGTAGCGTACCCCAGTATTTAAAAAAGTCGGCACTTTCGATAAATTTTTATCATACTCAGACTTACTATAAACAGCTAAATGTAATTCTAATTAATTCTTCATGTAACATTAATTCTGTTTGGACAACATGAAAATAATTTCACGGCATCAATTCTACGATTGATGCGTCAGAAATTAACGCAAGTGCAGACATTATTTCTGCTAAACAAAAAATTACCAAGAGTCCGTTAATTTCGTTTTTTTTTATTGTCGTAGCAATAGAATGGAGATAACCGTAATGTATATGAAGATTTTCCGGCATCAAGTGGTGATTTGGTGGTCGGAAATATCCGTTTGCTCAATTTCGGACAATCAAATCACCAATTGATGCTGGCAAATCTTCAAATACAATACAGTTGTCTCCTAAGTATATACACCGTGTACTCATTACACAGTAGTAAAGGTAAGTTGGAAAATGCTATGCTGATTTAGTTGTACTTCATCGTCACATACATACAAAAGACGAAAAATGCACAGATTGGTCATTGTATGATGTTTTAATTTAGGAAATAACACAGTAGTTGTGAAAATGGACATAATTATTATCAAATGTGTACACAAATCTTTTGTGTTTATGACGAAAATATGTTTTTTTCAGTTCTCATTTCCTGTGCACATTATTTTTATGCCTATCCGACATAATAACTCCGTCTCTTGAAATAAATTTAATATCAACATCACAGAGTAGCCGTATATAAAAGACTTACACTATTAAACTTTGCATTAGCAAGTTTTAGGTCCTCAATTTAAACATTTTTTCACGTGCAAATAAATGACATATTTTTTTCAACTACATATTTAATTGGTGAAAGTAACATTTAACTTTTATATCTAAAATAGCAATATGTAGGAAAAAAACTGTATTGTGTATGAAGATTTGCCGACATCTATTGTTTATTTGATGGTAGCAAATTGAGTTTACTGGAGACGCGTAAACGGAGTCAGTAAACGGATATTTGCGACTGTCAAATCTCCAATTTATGCCGGTGTCGTATTAATATCGAGCTACCTATGAAAATTAGCTACGGTAGTAAATTTTAATACCGCGGAGCTATTAAAAATTGTCTACCCATGTAAACAAGCTACTTTTTGACATAAATTAATTAGATTTATCTCCCTTATACCGTAGGGTGGAGTTAGATAGGCGTTAGCTATTCAAATACTTATTTTAATAAACAAACTGTTATTTTTATAATGTTATTTACTATCTTCAATGCCATAACGGTCTAAAGTGGGTTCTGTTACTAAATAATTTACTAAACGTTTGTTCTACAGTCCGTAGATTTGCTCTGAAAACATTTGTGAGCGAAATGATTGTTGGAATTGTGTCTTCAGGTATGTTTTTGACTATCTCCCAATTATCGCATATTTACAAAAGATAAATTTAGCAACTAATTCATTTTTATTGATCAAAGAAATAAAAAAACCTAAATTTTAAATGCTAGCTACACCTAAATTTTACGTAAATGTAGTTTAAAATGGAATTAAACATTTTTCATTTTCATTTTCATATGCCTGTCAACGACAGATACCCTCCCCATGGGTGCGTATTATGGTATACAAATGTCCATCCTTCGTATCTTGCAAATAAGATTCACAGATTTTGTTTTACAAACTGCACATGTTTGTTTATTGTATTAGTGTCATAGTCTGTATACTTGTTGGTAATCTTGATTTATGGTGCATGAAAAGGGGGTGGGGTTGTTTTCATAATCGTGTTAAAAAACTACCGGTTTTCATAAAATTTTCTTGAATCTTTGGGGAATTTTTAATTTGATAGATAAGCACTTCCTTTTTCGTGGTAAAATTCGGATTTTTAATGGTAGTTAATGGGACTTGTTTGTGGAAAGCTTTCATAAATTTTCTTAAAATATTGAGACAGTGTTGATATTGATAGATGATCAGTGTCGATAGTATGGGGGAAGATCATTTCTGTTAACGTGTTTTGGTCATTTTTACACGTTTGTGAATAAAGTAACTGGTACCTGTTTTTAAACCATTAGCTGTTATCTGTTTTCTTAAAAATTGAAATTGTTGTAAACTGTTATAACGAAAATGAAAACACTGTTTACTGTAAATAATCATAACACTATTGCCCTTCGATGAGATACTGCTGTTGTCTGTTTTTTTTTCGATTTTTTAACTCGCTTGTTTCTGTTTTCTCATGTATATTGCTGCTATCGGTTTTTTTTCGATTTTTGAACTCGCTGTTTTCTGTTTTCTCATGTAAATTGCTGTTATCTGTTATCATTATTTTAAATCTACTGTTATCTGTTTTGAGAAAAATTAAAGTGTTAACCTGTTAATGGACCCCCTCTAGCCCCCCCTACCCCCAGTATAATACACACATGAAGTGTGTAGCTCTCTTCCTTATCATCGGGCGGGCGTATTATGCAATCCTGACAAAGTTGTTTATTACAAAATAATAAAGGAACTAAAACAACTTTATACTTTTTCGTGTATATTGTCTTTTATGACATAATGAAATGGAATGAAAGAAAAGGAAACAACCCTATTGTTCCCGGGGAAATAAAACAAAAGGGAAACAACTTTATTGTTCACCGGTAAATAAACTTTAAAGTAAAAACAAATAAAAAAGGTCAACAATGCAGAAGTTTAGATGAGAACAACACAAATTTCAGTAAATTAAAATGTACATGTACATGTTTAGTGTTGGCGTACAATATAATAAAACAAGTACGACCCTCTCTTATTGAGGGAGACATTCATATTTGTAAACTAAGTTAAAGTTGTTTGCCTCCGGTTCCGGTTTAGAAATTTGAGTGTTGCCCTCAAGAAGGTGAAGTCAAGGTGAAAGTAATAGATTGATTATTTCATTAGTTTATTTATTTATTCCATAGTTCTGCTTTACATTCTCTTTTCTTACTTTTGCTACCTTTCACTATCTCCTATGACTTCACTGTCACCTTTATTGTTATTATTTACCTAACAATTTACCGGTATATTTCTGCATGACAAATGTCAGAAATATGACCCATTAAAATAGGATACCTTACAGCTCACGGGGGGGGTCACTAATGATACTTTTAGGTACAGGTGTGCGGACGAACATTGGAAAACCCACCCTATTCATATATTTTCGGACACTATAAAACAGGACCTAATCATATATTGAATGATTAAATCAGACCTATTCATATATTTATTACTGCACATCCCCATTGACAAAATAGTACGTTTACTACCAAATTGATAAACTGCATGATGTTAATGGAACACTTTGTTTGTAAAATCACTGTGGTTTACATAGGCTTAACATGCTTAAGATGAGAATTGAGGCATGGAATATATTTCGATAATTTACAACTACCCAATGATATATTTTTCAATGAAAAAAGCTACCTATTCATATATTTTGTAGAGCTAAAAAGGTGACCTATTCGGGCCGCACATCCGTATTACCCTATATATAGCAAGTTACCCCCCCCCCCCCGTGTTACAGCTATGTATTGCATGATGAGTTAATAAGAATTATAATCCTCGAACAAAAGTAACCTTACCCTGTAGATTTTTATAAACATCTATAAAACTATTACCTATGAAAAATCGGCAATATTTCATCTATGCATTACAAAAAAGTGAGTAATCATAAAGATGACCCATGAAAATAAGATACCTTATATCTATGTATTGTATGATAGAGGTATAAAACTATTATCCTTAAAAAAGCATCTCTGTATTGTATTACATAGGGGACCGAGAACTATACTCCTTGAAAAAAGCGACCTTACCCTGTAGATTATATTAAACATGTATAAAACTATTACCCATGAACAATCAGCTACCTTACATCTATACATTGTACAAAAGAAGAATCAGAAAGATGACCCATGGAAATAAAATACCTGAAATTTCTGTATTGTATGATAGAGGAATAAGAAATATAATCCTTGAAAAAGCAAGCTACCCTGTAGGTTATATTAAAGATAAATAAAATTATTACCCATGAAAAATCAGCTACCTTACATCTTTGCATTGTATAACAGAGGAATCAGCAGTATGTCCCATGAAAATAAGATACCTGAAATTTCTGTAATGTATGATAGAGGAATAAGAATTAAAATCGTTTAAAAAAAGCAAGCTTACCCTGTAGATTATATGATCAAGATGTATAAAACTATTACCCACGAAATATCAGCTGCCTTTAATCTATACATTGTACAAAAGAGAAATCAGAAAGATGACCCATGAAAATAAGATACCTTATATCTCTGTATTGTATTATGGGGGACCAAGAACTATACTCCTTGAAAAAAAGCAACCTTACCCTGTAGATTATATTAAACATGTATAAAACTATTACCCATGAAAAATCAGCTACCGTTCATCTATACAGTGTACAAAAGAGGAATCAGAAAGATGATCCATGAAAATAAGACACCTTATATCTCTGTATTGTATTATGTGGGAACAAGAACTATACTCCTTGAAAAAAGCAACTTTACTCTGTAGATTATATTAAACATGAATAAAACTATTACCCACGAACAATCAGCTACCGTTCATCTATACAGTGTACAAAAGAGGAATTAGAAAGATAACCCATGAAAATAAGATACCTTATATCTCTGTATTGTATTATGGGGGAACAAGAACTATTCTCCTTGAAAAAAGCAACTTTCCTTAGATTATATTAAAGATGTATAAAACTATTGCGTGCTACACACTACAAAAATGAAAAAATGATTCAAAAAGTGTTGAAGTACATAACATTTTATTTTCAAATGTTTCAAAGGGAGCGTTTGGTTCTATAAAGGCGTCTCTGAGAAATTTGTTGGACAGGTAGAAAAGTGGAAAGCGGAATAATATCAGAAGAAACGGTGCAAAAACAATATTTCGCCAAAACGTAGTTTTGGGCAACGTTATAAAGAAATTCCATTTTATTGGTATATTGATTTTAAAAGTATGTTAAACTGGTGGTCCTCCTGTGTGGATTTGTATTTGCAACGGAAAATGTTCAAAATTATTTGTCTAATTCTTCGTGAGTGGGTGGGGGGGGGGGGTCTTCCATTGAAACAGCGACTTTTCATCATTGACTATAATAACCGTTTTGCCCTTAAAATCAGACCATTTCACAATAAAATGGGTCATCGCCCAGTTTAACAAAGTATCTCCTCAATAATACTCTTCTCTATATTAATATACTGTCGCGGTTTAGCGAAAATGTTGCTTGAGTTGACGCTTTTAAAAAGATTTTATCTTGTCGTGTGGTTATCCTTAAATTTGACGGGCGGCTTTGAATTGGCGAGAATGTGGAATTTTATCGTAGAAAGTTATATTGCTCTTCGTCATCTGAGTAGTTTTGTCTTTCGTAAAGGTTTGTCGTCATGCCATACATTTTTCACATTTAAACGTTGATAGAAAATTTTTCGGCAGCCATGAAAACGATTATCTATGTTTATAATTTAAATCAGTTTAGTTAACTTTATACGTGTATTAAATAAGAATGACAGACTATTTAGCTTGTGAAATTGGCCTATCAGTTTGTTTTGTTTAATCATATTTTATAGAGGTTAATAAATCAATTAATATGGGCATGTCTCAATTTCTTGTGTGGCAGAGATGAATTCTGACTTAGGAAGATATGTGGCCCCTGTTTCGGAAATTGTTTGATTTTTGAGTTTTTTTTGTTCGGTATTTTGTAATTACCTTCATTTATTTCTGATTAACTACAAAGTACATAGTCACAGAAAAAATAGGTATATATGGTATTAGATTTCAAAACAAATGTGAACACTACACTCAAACCAATCGGAGGAGAGACCCTCGATTTTTTATGTTCATGAACATATAAAGTTTTGCAAGAATAATAAAATTTCTAAAAACAGTTACCTTAGATATATGGTATACAATATTAATCTAATGATACATGGTAGGCAATAATAATGCAATGACATGACCTCGTATTTGTTTGCTTGTTTGAATGGTGTTTAACGTTTGCACTTTCATCAATTTAACAGCTATATCAAGGCGTCCATTTTTTTATAAGGGAAGGAAGCCGGAGTACCCGGAGAAAACCCGACCTTTGGTAGGAATCCTCGCAGTCCTGGTAAATTGTAAAATAAGATAGGAGTCGAGTACTCTTTTCCCGCAGTGAGACTCGAACCCGCAATTTCAGTTTTGACATTCAAACATCATCTATAGTAAAGGCTCCTCGTAAGAATAGTGAGCGTGACCAACGCAAGTTATATGGTATAATATGGGTTTCTACATTTGAATTGGCCAATCAGATTTCAGCTTACAAAGCAAATTAAATTATTTACATTTAATGGTAAACAACTAGAATCTGTTACTCAATATAAATATCTTGGTATAACCTTAACGGATAACGTCCAATTAAAATATGCACATGAAATCCTTGCCCAAAAGGCAATAAAAGCTTTCTTTGGCTTATCCCATCTTCAGAAAACTTATCTGTACAGAGTTGGATTAAATTATATTAATCTATGATTTCTCCTATTCTTACTTATGGTTCAGAAATATGGTTAGCTGACCAAAAATTAAGCCTAGATTATTTAAACAATTTTTCATTTGGAAAAAAAACAGAATATGATCACGAACCATATACTACGAGTGCATAACAACGCCTCCAACCTTGCAATTCAAACAGAGCAAAAACAATTTCCATTTTATGTTTTAAGGTTTATAAATATGTTTAAATACTATTAAAGACTTAAGGTGATAGAATCATCTAATGAGTATGTTTACGACTCACAAAGATCAGCCGTTGATGAAGATAAAAAACTAAAAATTGAAAATTCACAATATTGGGGGAAATCCAATGTATCCAATGTAAACAAGATGGCGTCCTCCTATCGTCAGGGAGAGGGGGGCAATGTTTTCTCTGCCCCAATGATTTCCAATTAAATCGATTGAGATTTCAAATAAAATATAATATAAATACAATTTAGTGTTTAATTTTGTTTTTTTTTCCTATCAATATCTACAAAACCGCGATTGCTTTGGTACTATGTTTTGCATATCCCTACGCTTTCCGGCCAAGGTACGTTTTGAGGTCTAGATGGGTTTCTGTAACTGTTTTTGCTGTTTTAAAAATCGCAACGATTATTTCACAGAATTATAAGGATTAAACACTGTGTTTTAGGAAATTATCAATGTGTAAGCGCCGGCGACTCCCTCACAAACTTGACATAAAGTCCTTCGGACTTTATTTAGTTTGTGAGTGAGTCGCCGGAGTTTACACATTGATAATTTCCTAAAACCCAGTGTTTAACCCTATAATAATTATTGAATACATACCAGTATACTTTTAAGTCGATAAACGTACTTTCTGTTTTGTATTAGATTACGCAATATTGTATATATGAAGTTTATCCAATTAAATAATTTGAATTTTATATTAACACTTAAGGTTCGCGGCGGATCTAAAAAATATCCCAAGGCAAATTTCCATCCTGCATGCAATATATAATGATCGCATCAATATGTATGTCATACTTTTTAAAATGATTAGAAGAAAGGGGGCTGGGGGAAAGATACTAAAACGATCAAAAGTTATCTATTGTTAGGTTAAGATTGGGGCAAACTATAAATTAATTAGAACATATACCATCTTTTTTCAGAAAATGCTGATAAATTATGTGTAGAAATTAATACAAATGTTTATAAAATGTTTGTTTTCAAGGAAAACCATCTCCATCTTTTCTTCGAATTGCTTTTAACTAGCAAATACAACAACTTTGTAAGAGAAACAACGTAATTTAAGCTTACATAACTGTTATAAGTCTTGGTGAGTTTTTCGTTCGCCGACATCAGCCTAAATAGCTTGTCGGTTAAATTTATTCACAGGAATTTTACTACATATAAAAAGGGTCGTGTCACCCCCCCCCCCCTTTTTTTCAAATGGTATGGGGCTTAATTC
Organism: Limnoperna fortunei; assembly: GCA_944474755.1. Taxonomy (NCBI): domain Eukaryota; kingdom Metazoa; phylum Mollusca; class Bivalvia; order Mytilida; family Modiolidae; genus Limnoperna; species Limnoperna fortunei. The sequence goes on from OX104111.1 coordinate 5,752,791, forward strand.
ATGTTGTTCCATTTTAGTGATTCTACTCTGTATCACTTTGATGTAATAAGTAAGTCCATAGTTACTATAGTTTTCAAATGGACTGCTCGGTTTAACATACCGGTACATGTATGAAATATAAGGGTACTTTATTCTAATTTCTTAACGTGGCCAATTCTATCTACCAGACGTTCAAGATTTCACTGGACTCTAGGTACCTCTCTGACGACTCATATAGATATAGTTCTAGCAAATTATCCAACAGTGATGAAATCTGAAGGCGGTCATATACAATATCTTGAAGAGGGTCAAGATTTTATCTGAATATTTTCTGCATTAATTACTTTTAGGCCGTTGCACACTGAAACTAATAATGTCAATTTTATTTGTTTACTGCTATAAACATGTAGATAAATTCTTACACATATAGTGAAGCTACCTCTAGAGGATACTTTGCCTTCATTAATAGATTTAATTAAGTTAAATTTGTCTTAGTGTTCAATATATAATCATACTTATATATGTCCAAGTTAATCTGTCTACCTGCCGTCTTAATTTGAATAGAGCAACAATTGATCTAACATTAAAATTGCCACATTAATGTAATCATAAATGAAATAATTCATTTTATTCATTATATACTTAGGAACAATTATTGTTAAGGATAAATTTTAAGTGGATATCAACTACATTTTTAATGTCATTCTTAAACGGAGACATTTCATGATATTAATGATTGATATAAATATGTTCACCTACTAAGAAGATATGTATTCTTGCTATATTTTACATGCATTTTTAAAACTACATCAAGAATATTGATGTGAATATTTATTATTATTAATATTATTATTATTATTATTAAGGTTTACTTTTTCCAATATCACGCTTGCTTTCCAAATTCCTTCTCACTTTTGTTATTTTTGCTCTTTTTGTTTCTCATTTTTCCAAAAAGGCAGTGGAAAAAGTAAGAAATATTTCATTTTTAAAGTTTCGCGATAAATTGTTATCGGAAAAGATTCTCCAGAATTGGACAGTGAGATCGAAGCAGTATTCCAAATCTCCAAAATATTGATACCCAAATATATTTTATTTTTATATCAAACATAGCGAATATGTCAAAAACCAAACGCACTGTACATTTTCTTATACTTAGCCCAAATCAAACTTTTAGCAAATAAATTTATCCAATACAGATCGGATGTGGCCTCGTTGGACGGGTGGTTAATTAGTTCGTCTACTATTGATCAATGGGTCTGTTAACACCCCTTTTACAATTAAATACTTAACTGAACATTGTTAATATTACATACATTGCTACATTTTAGTCACAACAGAGTCAAGGTTATGACTCAAACCGCTCTATGAGCAAAACAATCTGTTTAATTAAAATTCGATCCCTCATCTCTCCAGTTTTGCTGATACATCGCGTCGAAAATAAGGACAGAAGCCATGAGAGGACGAATTCTAATTAGATTGGACAAAACCATAAGAAGATTGAATTTATTTGTTTAACAATACCAGTGTTTAGTTCGGCTTCTTTAATAAATATAAAGCATTGTTTTCATAGGCAACCGTACATACGTACGTTCCGAATGTACTGAGATTTTTTGTCTTTGTTCAGGGGGCCTCGTTGGTCGAGTGGTTAAGGTAGTTCGTCTACTATTGATTACGTGGTCTGTCAACACTGAGGTTGCGGGTTGGAGTCTAACTGCTGGCAGGGTGTACTCGACTCTTAAATGACAAGGATTGCCAGTTTTCCTACTGCAGGTCGGGAGTTTTCTCCGGGTACTCCGGCTTTCTCTCCCAATAAAAACTGGAAGCCATGATAATTGCTGAAAGTGGCGTTAACCCCAATCAAACAATCAAACAAACAAACAATCTAGGGTGTCCTCCTTGATTGTCCCGCTTTTGATAATTATAGGTAAAGAAAGATAGAAAAAGTGATTAACAATAATGGACGACATGGGAATTTTAAGTGTTGGACAATCGGGAAATGTTATAATGTTTTTTTAAGACTGTCACAGCAATGGTTTAATATAGATAGTTTATAATTATATAACATGCCAAGCTTAAAAACTATTTGATTGATTGATTGACTGATTATTGTTTGTTTTTATGATCAATAAATAATGAGAAAAGTGATGGACCACCGGAAACAGAATTTTGACTTCCACTGAAATAGTTATGAGGCGCGTTGTTCTAAGCATAATATAGCGGGTGCAAAGTGCCTACAGAAGGAAGGGGTCTTCATCGCGCAAGAAACGTAGTACTCCGCAAACACTTTACCCACTACGATTTTTTCCTGTTTCGCATGAGACAGGATAAATGATCAAATTCTAAACTGCAGAAACCGGTTGTACTTCAAGGATATCATATAAACAATGCTGTGTCGTTGCTAAATCGGGAGATAGCTGCCGATTGGCCAACAAATAAGCAGAGCTAAGTTAGGGATGAAAACCCCGCATTTTTACGGGGCGGTAGCAATCATAATGGGCAGACCGCCGTTCATGCCACTCGAGAAAAGCCGAGGAATCATGAATCGCTTACGATGAATGAAAAAGGGGGAAAATATGCAAGATAATGGGAATCAAACCAATCTAATTAAAATTAGATCTTTACTTGGCTCCCCCTTTTGCTATTTTCACGACGACAATAGCAAAACGGTCAAGTGAAAATATGATTTTAAAAGGAAAGTGGCATTGATTTGTGTATGTTTATCATAAAATGTGTATAAAACTTAAACGGAAATTTCCGAAGCGTAACATTTTCGCGAACAGGTCTATGTCAACTATTTTTGTGAATATAATGGATCTAGGATACTAACAATGCATTGTTGGATACTGCCTCTGATTTGTATTTTATTGGACGAATGATTCCGATTACAAGACAAATTTTAATTATTTTCCTGCTTACTGACAATGTTAACATCAACTATCTTACCACGTATGATGCATCTAGAGATGCTTAGTATAGTGCATGCATGCTTCAATTGCGGTTGCCTGATTTGGCTATCTAAACATCGTGTACTTATAATGAAGTTATGTAAATAATAACAATACATACTGCCATTTAACATTAAAAAAAACAGTACGTATTTTTGTCCACAAAGAAAAATAAAGCTTTGAGACGGCTAGTTTTTTAGGAAAGATAATACTTGTCGTATAACATACCTCACAACTTTGTTTCCTCTACCGGAGATGCGCTGTAGCTCGAACACTGGAAACCATCACAGTATAGCCCCAGGGAGAGCAATTTTACCAATATCGGATAAATAATAATGAAAAAAATATTTTATGGGCCATTTCAAAGCTCAAGTTTTGACCGCAGGATAAAAATTCAAAATTAAAGGTATTTTGTTCCTTTTCTCTTTAAGATCATTTTAATGGCAACATTTAACTGGTAAAAATGGATTTGGAGATGAAAATAATAATCTGGATTGCAAACGTCCGATGTAAATCACATGTTTAGATACGTTAATTTTCATTTCTTCCAGTTGATATATACAATCTTATCATCTGGCAAGATATGGGGAGGGGGTTACTATGACAGTGTAACTGGACAATAAAAAATGGACGCCACGATATAGCTGAACAATTGCTGAAATTGGCGTTAAACACAAACAAACAAACATCAATATATTTACGCGCTTGATTTATATTATAGCAAAGACTTTTTTGTTAATAAGGTTTTGGTTGGTGTAATGGGGTTTAACCCCGCTTGCAGAAATTGTACAGCTATATCATAGTTCCGAGTTAAAAAATCCACAATAAAGAGGCAAATCCTTGTCAATTATAAGGTTCGGCCATACCATCTCATAATACTTTAGGCCAGAATGCGAACCTACGTGTTCATGTTTGTTTGTTTGTTTCAATGGTGTTTAACGCCATTTTCAGCTCAGATATATCATGGCGTCCAATTTTTATTGGGGATGAAGCCGGAGTAGAGAAAACCCCCGACCTGCGGTAGTAAAACTGGCACTCCTGGTCAATTCCTAAGTGATTACAGGCACAAATAGGAGATCATAAATGATCCCTAGTTTTGGAGTTACAGCGCCATCACTTTGTGGCCATTAGTATTTAATTAGCATACTCATCTGTAACGAAATTTGAGAGTTGGTTACGCCACAGTGCTCAGCAATACATTCTTTATCTATCTTTTCACACAATGTACAAGTTTTATGAGTTATTGAAGGTTTAAAAAAAGAAAATGTTTTGTAATAACACATGTAACAAAAGGTTGCGTTATTTATACAATGGTGACTTACATCGTATATAGAATTTTAAACAAAAAATATTCTTATATTTAATTGTATTTTACTGTACCTCAAATGGAAAAAAGTCCATTTACTACCAAAATGTTTATAAAACAAAAGCAATTAAAATTAAAATGACATATAAAGAATAATATGTATTTGTGTTTCTTGTCTGTTAGAACTTATTCTCCTAGTGTTTATTTCCTCAATTGTATTCACAATGACAGAGAATTGCAACTAATTATAACATCTGTGGGCATTCCTATACACATTAACACCCATTTGTTATCATTGCATGAAACATGTTTTATTGGTTTATTTTACGACATAAAGACATTAAATGTAATCAATTGATGTTAATAGAGCACTTTTATTTGCCGCGGTTAACCTCAGCTTTAGATGAAAATAAGGGGAATTGGTATATTTAGATAATTTACAACTACTCAAATATATATATTATTCAATGAAAAGAGCAACCTTTTCATATAATTTGGAAGGGTAAAAACGAGACCCTTTTGGGCTGCACATCCATATTACCGTACCCCAACTCCAACCCTCTCGTGAAAATTTCATATTTTTGCATTGGTTGTTATTTTAACTTGGTGGAAGGGCGATAATCCAAACACGATATTATTGGGTAGCAGATTTTCATAACGATCTTTCGGAACACATCGATGTTTTACCGAATAAGTATTCCGAACATTCAAAAGCAGCTTGATTGTCATGGTAGCAAAATTTAATACGACACCGGCAAATCTTCAAATACAACTATCTCTATTATAAGGCAATATAACACACCAACTTTACTGACTAGAATATATCTTTAACATGTTTAAGTCTAAGATAGAGTAAACTATGTGAAATTAGGTCACTATGCCTGATTAGGTCCATTTGATAGAAAATTAAAACAAGTATATTGTCAGATTAATGTTACTCTTCCACACAATCACTTTCCTCGCTCTCATCAACAGTTTCTGGTTCAGGCATATCTCCAGCATCTAGCAAGTATTTAGTCCAGTCTGTACCAGTAACAAAAGATTGTTGGGTATTTCTTGCATATCCCAAGTACCAGACAACCGATGCAACATGTGCACACATACCGACTAATCTAGCTCCAGTACGACATCTACAGTACCAACACAATACAGAACATTCATCATACTGAATCCATAGCAAATAAGTTTTAGCTGAAACGTGTCTACTACTTTGCATTTTAACACAGATCAAATTGTTTTCCTGCTGTTGTGCAAGAACTTCAAATTCCGAATGTTCATTGAGGTGTTCAGCTGTATAGTACTTCGCAAGACTAATTTGATACACACCTATTGTAAGATTTCGTAGTTCTTCCTCTGATAGTGATGGAAATGACAAATTTATCGCGTCAATTTTGTGCCAAATTGAAGACCGTATTTTATCCAGACCGTCTTTTTCAATTCTGTCTTTTAACATGTTATTTTGTTTTGAGAGGTGTAACATTTTACACCCGATTATCTCATCGGATTCTTGATTTCCACTACTCAGGGGTCCAAGGTATTTATTGCAAATGGAACAAACAATGCGTGTATAATCTCCAATGTAGGGAATTTGTGAATTTGGAATGATGTGACTTAAATATCTCCACGACTTGATTCTACCGTTTGCAGACTCGACTACCCAGCGTATTTTAGTAACAAGCCGAGATGTATTACTTTCTTCTGTGGTAAATTGCTTTTGACCTTTTTTTAAAAACGGCGGCATTTCGGTTTGTATTCCCAAATCAGAAAGGACTTCTAAAGAATCTCTGAATCCGCGGTCAACAATAAAGACATCATTTTCTTGTATCCACCTTCGGATCTCCTCGGCCTCAGATGCTATAATATGTTTTTAAATACTGGCGTCGTTGTTTTTCACATCAGCGAGGTAAGGTCCCATTACACTTACGAAATAGCCAGTTGTACTAACAAATACCATTGGTTTGACAAGAGGTCTGTGTTTATGTAAGCTATATGAGCGTCTTTGAAATTGAAATTGATTGCTTTTTTGTATATAAATATAGGTACCATCTATAACCAAAATTGCAGGCTGTTGTTGTTTTCCAAACAATGTTTGAGCAAGAGGACGAGTATGTGTTTCAATAATGGCCTGTCTACTTATATGTTGAAATCCAATATTATTAGGAACAAATGACTGTAAAAGAGTCTTGCGTGAAGTGGCAACCGCTCGTCTGATAGAATCCTTACTGACACCAAATATAGTTGATAGTATTTTATTTGACATACCAGACTTCAATTTGGTCAGAAAAATACCTAAACATGTTCTGGAGCTTCGTACATGTGTGTCCCGGATACCAGTAAGGTATTGAGCTAAATCGCCAAACGACGTTTTATCAATACCAGTTAAGTTAATAAAGTCGGCATCACTTAATGTTGAATCGTTATCAAAATTTATTCTTTTCTGTGTACTTTTCAATAACACGTTCCGTATTTTTTGCATAAGTACAAATAAGTCAGTTCTATTAAAATCTGTAGAATCACGCACTTCTGACAAACAATCATAAGCTTGATCAGTAAAGTCATCATCAGATAAATGAACAGGGCAGCATCTTGAACCAGCGGGTATAATAATATTTCTTTGAATAAATGTATTTAACCTGGCAGACGATGAAACTACAACAAGCTTAGGTCCTCTTCTTTTACAAACGAGACATGTAGAATGACTTCCCCCAATAGATGAAAGAGGAAGTGTGATGTTACGAGGGGAAACCTTTTTTTTGTTTTGAAGAAGATGGTTGGTAATCATAATCATGGTCGTTATTGTTAACAGACTTTTCTATATGTTTTACCGTAGACTGATTATTGTTTACTCTATAATACACACGCCGACATCTTCCACATATAACATCATCATTTCCAACATTTATGAAGAAATTCTTATTCAAGTACTTTCGGAGTGATTTATTATAATCGCCGCTTAACGAACGTCGTTCTGCTGGTTTTGTTCTTTTACTACATAGTACACACGGGAATGATTTTTTCGATGACATCCTGCAAAATAAATTTTAAAATACATGTATGTAAAAGACTTACGTTACTTAGATTTAGAAAATACTGTGATTTTCATACAATCAGGAACAATTTATTTTATCGGAACAAGACCAACGAATCGATTGTTTGTTTGAACATTGTTTAACGCCCCTTTAAGCAATTTTCAGCTATATCAGGGCGTCCAGGTTTTATTGGAGCGGAAGCCGGAGTAACCGGAGAAAACCCCCGACCTAAGATTGAAAAACTGGCAATCCTTGTCAATTAGTATTGGATTCGAGTGCACCCAATCCGCAGTGAGATTCAAACCCGCAACTTCAGTGTTGACAGAGCACGAGATCAAAAGTAGACAACCCAGACAAACTACCTTTAACCAATCGGCCACTTAGGACCGCCCCCCACGCAACCTGTAATTTCAAGATGTATACAATTTAAAATGGATATAATATATGTGTTCATTTGTGTTTCATATAGAGATATCTGTATGTAAAAAAATTGGACATCTGAATTATATATTTAAAAGCGATTTGGATTTCAATTGATACACCTGGATTTTGAGTTTGATCGGTTTTTGCAAAAGGCTGCGACTCGAACCATGTTCTCCGGTTTCCTGCCTCAAACAATACGGAACGCAATTATACCTTAAAGTTGTTTTAAATCACATTCAAGCAAAGTAAAACATATTTGTTTTGAACTTTTAAAACTTGGTGGATTACAATAAAAGTACATCAAAGATAACATTGTTATTACCACTATATATTCGTTTCCTCCTTTTGTACCTTAAAAGGCTATTATTACAAATATCGTTGTTTTTCTTACTCTTTTCTCTTTTTTAATTTTAACATATTTATTTACTTACCTTTAAAGCATAAGTAACATGTTTAATCTTTTCAATGGACATTTCTTTATGGCACAGACATCATATCCTGGAAAAGAAATAATTATTTTATATCAAAGTTAGGTCATGTTCATATAAAATGATCAGTTACCAGATCGCAATCATTCCAAAGTAAATATAGAGATTGAAATAAACGTTTAGTCTCAACTTAATGCAACGCTAATACTCCGTAAACAAAGTCGTAATTTCCCATAAAGTCATATTTACATCAGTTCTGTTGATATCTTTTGTTAACGTATGTTGTTCACTCTAAAACCGCTTAATATTGGTGTGACAAACTTTTAATAAAACTTAATAAGCAATCTTGTTACGATGACCGATCCGCGTGATTATGATCTTGCATTGCTATATTTGACAAATAAATATTTTTTATTTGTTATTATGAATGGTAAAATTTAAACTGTTAAAATAAAACAAATCTAAGGTTATGTTGCAAAAAATCTTTTAAAAAATGACACAGACACTGAAGATTCGAACTTGAGTTGCTCTGCGTCGTAACGCACCGCTTTAGCGATCACGGCTACGCTGACAACGCTTAAAATTGATTAAAAAGTGGTATTCATTGTGTTATCGTCTGCTGCTTAAGAATCTATTATTATTTATATCAGTCTTTAATTTCATTTTATAACTGCTTAATATTAGACCGGCAACTTTTTAATAAACTTAAACATGGTTCTATTGTTATGAAGACTAATCTTAGTGATGATCTTCCGCAATGCTATATTTGACGAATCGATATATTGTATATTCCTTTTTTATAAATTTATTCACGATATATATAAAAGGTAAATGAAACTTTTGTGAAAACATCGGAATTTAAGCTTGCCTTTGTTAAAAAATATCATTAAAAAAATGACACCGTTACTTGGAGATTCGAACTTAAGTCGCAAGTCGTCTCGTCTTGCAACGCAACGCTTTAGCGATCACGGCTACACCGGCATCAACTTTCGTTGATGATAAAAAGAAGTATTTATATCTACGGTATGTTTATACCAGGTGTGTATCGTCTGCTGTATTGTTAAAAGATTAAATTACTATAAATAATCGATTAATCTCGCCAAATAGTTTTATTACGATTTTTTTTCAAAAGCAAACTTATTCATCTACATTTCATATACATATTAGTAATGGTATTGATATATAAATGAAAATTGTCGATTGGCGATCGTTCTTGAAAAATCTATCTGAGCTTTTTTTGTTTTTTGTTGTTTTTGTTTGTTTGCTTGAACATTCATGTCTCTGCCTATTGATTTAAGAGTAATGGACTGACCTAAATAAAGACAATTTTTATTTATGTCTCTCATAATTCTAAAATTGAGTAATTTTACTGAGCGATGGATATGAAAAGTAAGTGGACAATATGCGTGTCAACTTTAGAATTCAAGAATAAACATTTTTATAAAATTTTGTAAATAACTGGATATATTCACGATATATATACATATATTTATTTATTTGTTTTAAAAACTTACCTGTTAAAAACCTGTGATCTGGTGATTCAGTAGTCACTGTAGATGTAAGTGTAGCAAATGTCCTGAAAGCCAAAGGCCGAATAGCAAAATATAAACATAAAATACAAAAGTCTAGTTTCTGTCGTCTTTGTTGTTCAATATTCCATGTTATGAAGATTCAGACAAGTTAAAACCACATCAACAGTCAATACAGTTGTCGTACAAATTTTTTTCAAAGCAAAGACACGGAATTAGCGTCCGCACAGTTTTTTTTCTTATGAATTCTATTAAACAATCCGCCAAGGTTGGAGCACACGCAACTTTTATTTTTCTTAAAATAGACATCCTCCGCAGTTATGCACCACAAAAATATTTAAGCACATTACTTCTCTTTGATTTGTAATTAAACTGTTACAGTTTCATGTTGGTGCAAACGTGCGGAGGTTATAAAAAACGTAAAAATTTGACACAAATTTCGGTATTTTTGCGACATTTCCTTTGTAAAGCACTATGAGAGCATGCGTTGTGACGTAATCAGCACGTGCAATTTAGCAGTAAACGTTATTTTTCAAAGCTGGTCTTTCATGTCTATATGAAAAACAACAATAGTTGATATTTTTAGAAATTCCGATTTTTTTTTATTTTGGGGCCATTTTCCAATGGTACCAGCCCCTACCCCTTTAAATAGCTAATGAGAACGAGGTTTATTGGATAAAACTATTTTGATTAATTTAAACGCTTACAAGCTATCAATCAAAATAGGACATTGAATATTCATGAAAATGAGAAAATACCTACAAGTGTGCCACGGTCGGTGAGTGGACGCAACCGGACGTGGGTTTCCGACTATGAACTGATTTTACTGTCGCAAAAAATCGTGGTACTAGTTTGACTAATATGTCGTCAGCACTATTTACTTTGCGATAATAGAGGTCGTTAAGTTGTCAAAAGCAACACAGTTATCTAATTTTATTTTAAGTTTTAGGAAAGATGTACCTGACGGCCAAATTAATCAACAAATTCCTTTTAGTACAACATTAGACAGTTGTGAATTGTATACAATCAAAATCTGTTTTAGCAGCACTGAGCTCAAGATAAAATAAAGGATTTCGTGTGTCATCTATAGACCTGTCATTAAGGCTTACATTATTCATTGTATAATATTATCAGGATTTAATTTTAATAATGATGTAAAAACACAATATTATGTTCATAAGCAAATACCACGGTTGAACTCTGGTTAAGCCAGAAACCTGATTATTAAGATAAGATTCATGAACACAGTCTGATAAGTTGTGTCGTCAAGTCCGATCTAGGAAGTTAATGCTGTGTTGCCAGAACTATCAATAATGTGGTTGTATTGTCTATGGACATGCTATATTTTGTGCATAAAATATTCAGGCTGTTTGAAATGTCACTCGGAACAAGTCGATAAGGTACGTTGTAATAATATCAAGTAATTGTAATGATAATTATTTATAAATTAAATCTTGGAGGTTTGACGTTGATTGTTTATACACAGTACACAGTCAAAGGTACAAACACTTTAAATGTTCTATTCAGTCATGCGCAGATGCACCATAACATAAGCTTTAGGGTATTTTATCTGTAGCTATTATTTGTCTTTAGGTTAATGGGTACAGGCGAGCGGAAGCCAAATCTGCCAATACATATTACTGTTCCTAGTTGGCCTAAAGGGGTAGGCTATTGTATGGTGGATTCTTTGTGCAGTTATTTCGCCTCGAAACAGCCAAAATAAAATAATAATATATTATCTATAACCCGTTAACGCACGCGTAGTTTGCCATAAGCTCTGGACGATATATAAAAGGTCCTACAACTCATTTCATATTAACTGTTTGTTTTGTGATGTTCAAAAATAAATCTCGGACAAATATCTTTTCTGAGATTATTTCGATATGTCGCTATAGATGCGCTCAATTTTAACGAACAAAAATCCGATTATTTATTCGATTAAGTTCATGCCTCCTCACACTCAACATACTAACATTTGTAAGGGATTTTTAGTTCTCTGCCCCATTGTGTATACTGTATTCAAATATTCTTCATTGACACGATCATCGTCAAAAATCATTTAAACAAGTTTTGGATTGTGCTTAGTAAAAATATAGTACCCTGTCTTATGATTTTTTCAGAATAGGTTTGATTCCAAAAAGCGTCATCATGCATCTCCTACAACTTCATGCCAGATTTAATTATTGGAATCTCTGTGCCTACGTTGTGCAAATTTAAAAGTTTTTGCTGTAACCAAAAGTAAGCAAAATCGGTGCGCAATTAGACTATGATACACAATCAATTTTAATTTTATTGCTCGGTGACAATGTTTGATCTTTCAAAAGGTGGGTTTTAGCATTTTTACTGTCTGAATGTAGTAGCAGCCATATCAAATTGTGTACAACATATTATTGACGATAGGTATTAGCCCTGAGATTATAATCTTTTTTTTTCAGTATCTTTGAATTTTATCTGGCGAAATAATGTGCTGGTGTAACACAATGATAAGGTCCAGTATATTAGACTACTGCATGTGTTTTCGTTTCGATTATCAACAAGACGTCCTAGAGATAAGTGAATAGGTTGAAAAACCTCTTTGTCAAACATTAAATGTTAGGTGTAAATCATGCCAGTATAGTTGGTGTTGCTCGAATGGCTAATCTATCTTGCTAATAGTAGATTGTGGCACAATTACAATATCTGTTGTTTCGTGGTTTCATTAATAGCTTCGGGTGGCATGTCCAGAGGTGTGGAACTGAAGAGCAACCCAATGGCAATGCTAACTTAGTGGGTTGGTGGTTGTGAACCAGCTACATACACTATAATACACTCCTTCGATGTCTTTTCTCTGTTCTCAAGCGTCTTTCCTTATCTAATTTCATATGCCCTCTTCTGGCTGTATACATCTGTTGGATATGTGTGGAATATATTTCTTGCTCTAACATTCCAAACTGCTACAGTATTTATAATTAGTTGATATTCTCAAATGCAATTACCGTTTCCATGGTGTTTCCAAAGTGTGTTGGAAAATATCAAATTTATAGAGCCATATCGCTAGCTGTCCGTTCATATATTTTTTTAATAAGGCCAATAACATATGTTCTTATAAAAATAATTGACATAATAAATAAATCTTTGTCTTGTGCATGTTAAAATAGTCATTAATTCTTTACTCGTTGTGCAATATTTACGTTATATTGTTTGATGACAAAATTAAATGTGTTTTTACTCCGTCCGATACTTGACAAATCTCTGCTCATATAGTATTTTCAGAAGCATCCGGGTCTTCATAGCTGTGAATACACATGATCAAACTTTTAATTAGAATAATTAACTATTTGTTGACTCTCTTGCCATTGAAAACCTTCTTTTGGTTCCAAATATTTCATATAATTGTAGGACCAAACGAGACCGATAGAAATATAAAATCTAGAAATGATGTTTTGTATAGACCATTTTGCAGCATCAGCTCTATTCTCTGGATTTACTCACACGAAATTCGCACATAATTTATATTTCTGACACCGTTAGTTTTTGTATATATTCCTTGAATCTGTCTAATAAATTTTGCAAGTTGTTGGGGTCGACTTTTCAAGTTTTTACGGCAAAACTTGTTTGCTACACAATTAGTAGTACCTAGACTATTAAATCCAAATGGTAGTTTAACTGCATGTTAAATTATAATCGAAAGAGGAAAACGTTTTCGTCAAGTATGTATTGCCACTAAATATCAGGCAAGAAAAGGGTGGTTTTTATATACTGCTATCATTTCCAATGTATCGCGCACAAAACCACAAAAGAGTTTCAAATAACTAAATAGAAATACAAATAAGGACGAAGACTTTCTTAATTCCTTAAATTTGTCCAAATAACAGAGAATGTTCTTAAAACACGTAATTCTCATTGAGTATACCTCTATGTAATCGGGCAATTAGAAAAGCCCGTTCTAGTAGTGTTTACAAGGTTACAGATCAGATATAAAAAAATAGGTGAATCTTCCAAAATATGCATATAAACGATAAAGTCTGAACTCTTGTAGCAGTAGTAACAAAGCAACAAGCTTATAAATTAACATTTTCAATGATAAATCATTCAATGAATGCAAAGCAGATAAAAAGTCTAATACAGCAAAAACATCCCACGTCAAAGGATACCTTACTTTAGGCGGATTCATGTTAAAACATCATTTCATAAATCTTTGTAATGATACAAATTTGTCAAAATACACTAAAATTCTGTGACAACATAGAACGATGACAGTGTATAACTGAATAAGAAACACCAGCCTGTTGAAGTTCTAATAAGTATTAAATAATGTTTATTTCAATCGGACGAAGGGTATTAACCTGCCATTTAGTACACCAAAAAACAACTTTTTCCAATTCGCCTTGTTTTATGATTGCATTTCTCCTAGAGACGAGAATTGTATCTACAGCGTTTTTCGAAAATTCTCTCCTTGCCGGGTACAACACAAGCGATCAATTTTAATGTCCTTTCTAGCCGATTACTTTCTTTGGAATGAGACATGAACAGCAGGTTTCTGTGTCTTTGTAATCTAACCGGCAAAGAAACAAGAACTGAAATTAACAAGGACAACTAACTCTGTGTTGACCAGCAAGGCACTAGAATTGCGGATTGTTTTCGTATCGCTGATAGTTTATCAATAATTTTGCCATTCAAACTGAACGGTGGGAAAATGTATGTTAACAAATCTTGCCATGAAAAAGTAAAATGTATCACTAGACAGAAAGCCGTCTGTAACATTTTCAACACCTGGTAGGTACAGAGCTGTAGGTAAAATATCTCTAGACTGACACCAGATTCAAATTTCCTTTGCGAGATCATACTATTATTAATGTAAGCATTGCTGTGATATTGTCTATAAATGTCATCAAAGATACCAAGGTTAACAGAATTGACTACGATAGACGCGCGTTTCATCTAATCAAGACTAATCAGTGGTGCTCATACCTAAACAATATTTAAAATCCAAATGATTAAGATGTTGTAGAGCTTTTATCACAGAAATTTCAAAACGTGTTACCAAATCCGGCTAAGGATATCTACACCTTGAAAATAGAAAAACCTTAGATTTAAAATAATTTTCGAAATTTCAGGGCAGCAACTTTAGACAATAACTATATCACTAAAAGAATCAATGATATTCCTGTCAGCACCATAGTGTAACTACTGGGGTGGTGATACCCCCGGGGACTTAAAAAACAATTTAAAATAATTTTCGAAATTTCAGGGCAGCAAATCTGATCTGGTGTTATATCAACAGGTTTATGTTTGTCATTACTGGAAAATTATTTCAAAGCAAAAAATATTGTCAGAAAATTAATATGTTGTGATTTAGAAACAGACATTCGACCACCAGCATTTTATAACCAAAATGAACACCGAGCCTTTCATCGATGGCATCGTATTTAATCCAATCTTTTGGTCTTATAGGTTTGGCATTTTGATTTTTCAACAGTTTTAATCAATCCCATAACTTCAATGTTTGATGGTTCCAAAAGTTTATAGGTAGCATCACACTTATTAAACCTGTGGAAATTTGAAATTATGTCTCTTTCTAATTCTCTGTAAAGAAGTTGGCCATACAAAAGTTTCTACTTGTTCACAATATTTATTCAGTTCGTCCTTTTCCCCGACGCAGTCATTATTATCTCTGACCTTATGACACTTCACATCTCGAATAGTAGGTCAAGATCGTAATTCTGTTTTTTTATTAGTCAAAATGGGACAGGTTTGTTCGGACAAGTGTCGTAAGATGAAATGGCACATTTCATTGTTCATCGAAATTGTCAGATTTTGCCTTTTTTTCATCCTCCCAAGTCATGATGATGGAGCGAACGCGAACCCAGAACCCTTGACCTGGGATGATGCTTCTTTTTTGCTTTTGTAATTATTTTATGTTAAATTTTAGATATTTAGAGAGAGCTTTTGTAAAATTGTATAATAAAAAACTAGCACAAAATAATAAATATTTCGATTTGAATATCGCATATAAACATGCTAGATTTTCGACGGGCTTTTCCTGAGTGTAAACAAAGGCAAAAGAAGAAACTTATTTATTTTAATTGTTTATTTAACCCAAATTAGCCCAGCAAGATGGCACCGCATACGTCTTTTTTCTCTGTTACCGATTTTCGATTGTCACAGCGACAGCCAATGATATCGGTGGTACCCATGGTCGTCTAGTGTGTCAACGAACGACCAGAAATCATTGGCAGGAATTCGGCTGAGGCCACAATGTCCAAACATTGCCCCATGTATAGGAAGAGCTAAATATGCGAATCAGAAAATCGCGCCGCATTACCTGTACCAAATTAAAACAGCATTATTCTAAAAAGAATGGAATTATATCCCCTAAGACTACAAAAGGAACAACAAATGTCATTGACGAAATAAAATGCAAGAAAAGATGCTTCTGGCACCATATCGTGGTTTTTTAAACACTGTTAGTATAGCTAACGCATTGCATTAGAGTTGTATCTCGCAATTGTAGGTCAGAAGTCATAGGTCATTCTGTCATCATTCCGAGTTCAGTTTTTCGATTCTCTAGAAAACACGTTTGACAACGTTTGAATGGGTACTCATTATATCAGGGGAATTGTTTTGAACTTCTCATTATTTCGGTTTCCTAATTTTGTTAATATTAACCATGTTTTAGATATTGACTCCACACGGTGCAATTAATTGTCAACGACAATGATAATTAAAAGTACATAACAAGAAGGTTTTAAATATGTATATAATTTATTCCTATTGCAGTGTGAAACTATTTGATATATTGCTTTTAAAAATATGCAACTGTGAAATATATAAAAACGAACTACGTAAACGTACCGTATTCCTAAGGATATATTGGCTATTACCATGTTATTTTTGACTTAAAGTTTATGGCATACTTTTATAACTTGAATGTTAAATTGTTCCTACTTGTGCTTGACATATTGTGTAATTTGCGTAATCATTTAATATATTGTAGGCATCTCCAATCCTATGTACGGCTGTTCAATACGAACAGAAAAGTAAGTACTTGAGTAAGACTAAGGACAGAAAAGTAAGTACTTGAGTAAGACTAAGGACAGAAAAGTAAGTACTTGAGTAAGACTAAGGACAGAAAAGTAAGTACTTGAGTAAGACTAAGGACAGAAAAGTAAGTACTTGAGTAAGACTAAGGACAGAAAAGTAAGTACTTGAGTAAGACTAAGGACAGAAAAGTAAGTACTTGAGTAAGACTAAGGACAGAAAAGTAAGTACTTGAGTAAGACTAAGGACAGAAAAGTAAGTACTTGAGTAAGACTAAGGACAGAAAAGTAAGTACTTGAGTAAGACTAAGGACAGAAAAGTAAGTACTTGAGTAAGACTAAGGACAGAAAAGTAAGTACTTGAGTAAGACTAAGGACAGAAAAGTAAGTACTTGAGTAAGACTAAGGACAGAAAAGTAAGTACTTGAGTAAGACTAAGGACAGAAAAGTAAGTACTTGAGTAAGACTAAGGATCTTTGTAGGGCGAAGAGAATGTTTAATAATACGAGCTTGATTTCTTTTATATCAATGACCGGATTTTTATAATGATTGACCACGGAAATAATTATGTTCCTCTAGTCAGTCGCATGACTCTAAATATTAAAATTACACACATAGATACACTTTTCTTGATTAAAATTTAAGCTGTAATGGATTTTACATTTTAATAGATCTAAAAGACGTGACTAGATTTTAAGAAACTACACTAAAAGACTTGAAAAGCACACAAATTAAAATATTGGAAACCGGTGTATTGCAAATACTATAAAGCTGTGTCTATTATCTTATAATCTATGTCAGTGCGCGACAATAAATTAAATTTTCTCTCCAAATATGTAAAAATATTTAAAAATTCGCTAAGTGTGTCAAAAAATACAGTAAAGACCAGGTGTGATGTACTTTACGAGAAGGACAAAGCTTTTGCATGTACGTGTGACGTATCATGGTAATTTAGTAAACAAAAAACATTATTTAATTTTCAGCCATCCGTAACAGAAAGTCGATGTTATAACATGTTTAAATAAACATTCTACTACATCTACTTTACACTAAGCGCAGTAACTTTAAACGCACAGCAAGTTTTCTAAGTCGAACTAAAACTGGAGAATGGAAACATAATTATGTCAACATATTTGGCACAGAACATAAGTGAAGACCTTTAGAATTCCAACGATACTTCATGTTTGATTTTAATTGCACAAAAACTACGTGATTGGACAATGGTTGTATTGCAAAGGCTGCTTATTAACATGCCCCTTTATCAAAACCAATACCGTAAATTTGTCTTCTGCACCCAGCAATTAACGCAATGGTTCATATGCTATGACGTAGTAAGCACTTAAGTGGTATGACGTAGTAAGCACTTAAGTGGTAATAAAAGGATTTGTGGTATTATACTTTGTTGCATTTTATATTTTAATTAAGTTTATAAAGGCTTTGAAATAAATCATCGCAAATCATACATATCCTTACCTTTCACATTTTAGGAATTATTAATAATGCATTGACATTCAACAATAAATTCACGAAAACTTTAAAAGACAGTAAATTAAAACTGACAAATGAATGAGGACAATCTTGAACGATATATATTGCCATGTTTACGTTGCCAATGATTATTACTAATATCCACACATTTATACAGATAACAATTAATGATGAATAAATAGAGATACCATACAACTAGCAAAATATTTTTGCATCTACCCCTTCTGCTATTAAATACCGATTATTTTGTGTATAATAATTCCGTTTATATCCCTTTATCCTATCCTTATTGTGGTTCTTACTATGTTAAATACCGATTATTTCGTGTATAATAATTCCGTTTATATCTCCTTATTGTGGTCCTAGCTATGTGTTGTTTGATACACTAGCCCACCAATGTGTAAGTTCATACCAATGAACGGATACTTCGTATGTGAAGACTGTTTACATGAAAATGGCAATGATAAGGTGTACATTTTAAATAATTCTAGCTTCAATTTAATAAAAGCAAATTAAAAACTTAAGAAACAATTGTAAGAACATCAGAAGTATATAAAGTATGTAAAAACTATATTTCAGATTGCAGTGAATCGTTTTTGACAAAAAACCATCCAGGCCTATTTGGACTCAAATACTGGCCAGATAAACCACGTGATGTACACATAGTGCCGATACAGAAGCAGTGGAGAAATTACAGATGTCCTGGATTTGAATTTCATTTCTTTCCACCCCGCTCAGGTACAGTTGGTCCCAATTACGTCTATATAGGCTACTCAAAACAAAAAATAGAGAAAAAAGTGTTAAAACACAATCATTTGGAGTTATTTATGACCTGATTATAGTGAAATTGTTTTCCATACATATAGTTTTCTCTACGGACAGGTGGATATGTCAAACAGAGGCGTAGGTGGTTCATTGGGATATACAAATATCAAGCCATTCTTAGAATACAGATATTTAAACCCCAGTTTCTCTGTTGGGAAAGTGGCACGTTTTCTGTCCATTTGTCATTAATTACTGAAAGGGGCGTTAAACACCACACAAACAAACTGTCCATTGCCTTATTACAACATAGGCATGGGCACTTGATAATCATACCTACATGCATGCAACGCCCTACAAATTACAAATTTTTGAAATCACTTATCAGATAATTAAAGTCAATGATTGTGACTACACTTATAACAGACATAAAACAGGCCCTAAAAACATAAATATACTACCACTTGGTATTTAATGAGTGGCATAAAACAGTTGTCGATAATGACAATATTAAAAGACCTGGTAGACATGTTAAGATAGCAACATCGATTCTTTCACACTCTTCCGCTATCCTTAATGTTCGGCTTATAGTCAAGGCTTAAAAGTATTATTAAACACTGCTTTCTGCATCAAAACAAAAAGAAATATAAATCCCTGGTAATTTGTCATAAAACATACTTTGTCTTGATTTTAAATGAAAAAAAATACACAAAGATAAAACCTGTTAAACGATAGACTACTTAACAGACAACATATAATATCGTATTTGAAATATTCAGCAGACTATCGGCATACCGATAGGCACTAGCTGTTCGTCAACTTTCTGTATTCTTATGAAATGAGTTTTTCGAAGTTCTACTGAAAAAAGTAAGAAAACATGCATTCTCAGATATTTATATTTCAAAATGTATATGATGTTGCTTGTATGGTATTGTTTTGGAGAAAAATAATCAATATGATCTTTCCAACTATTTTGGACAGTGAGTATACAGTATGTACGCGGGTTTCAGCTGAATTATGAAGTCGAAAACTCACAATTGATGACGTGTGTAATACTAGAAATACAGAATACAACTTTGAACTTTGAGCACCGAAATGTAAGTTTGACACATTCAATAAACCATGATCCTTTAAAAGCAATATAAAGATTCCGATTAATTTGAAAATTTTTTTTGTATAAACATCTGATTTTTATTGAAAGTTATGTTTCAAGCTATTGTCAAAGTGTTATAATTTTAACAAATAATCATCTCTTTAAAAATATACAATTTAATTTAGTTCCTTTTTAAATTTTATATAAATACACATTTTCATTATGAAAGAATGATATATTTTCTATTCTACTTTTCAGAAGAATTTGAGCTTGACACTACAGATTTGGCCAATGACTGAAGCAACTAATTTCATTTTTACAACTTGGAGTCTTCCTAAACCACCTATAAGTGAAACAGATACAAATCAAATCAGATACGGAAGAACAGGGGTCAATATAACTGGTAAAAAGTAATACTTAAATATTTTTTTCTTAATTTTTATATATTAAATATATGTTTGCATTACAAATATGGCATAAAACATTTACAGTTTTCTGCATTTGAGAAAGTAAATCCCACAAGAAAAAACAATATTAGACCAACTAACTTAGTTTGTGTTTAAAAAGTGCTCACATAACTTAATGGTCACTAACTAATGTTAGAGCAATAAACCTGTAATTTTGATGCTGCAAAGAAACTTCTAGCAGATACATTTTTGAAAGCTATAGATAAGAAGTTCTTAAACTAGGACGATTATTGATATTGTCCGTAAACATCCTTTTATATTTGTTTGATTCTTTATGGCTATGCAATCTGGGGCTTTGGTAAAAACGTAGTTCTAGAAAGAGTACATTTAAAATTATGTAAATTTCTGTTGAATTTAAAGTCTTTACCTCCAAATTAAATGATTTATGGGTAGACTTCATATTGTTATTGATTGATATTAATGTAAGGAATGTATCTTCCTGGTAAAAAAAGACAAAATTGTGTCCATTAATGGTCGGTTACACGTCTTCAGAATGAGTGTTTGCCAATTCACAAGTGAGTTTTTCATGATCCTTGTAAACGGCATAAAACGTTTCAATAAGGCAATCATTCGCATACGTGTATTACATCTGAAGAATGTTGCAATCGGTTTGTATTAATATCAGTAAGCTCGTGTACAGATCATGTTATTGCAACAACTGAGCGGACTTCCCGGTCGTAAATTGGGTCAAGTGCATGATTATTTCTGCAATGCTATTCTTGATTGGAACGAGAAGTTTTATTGGTCCTAACTGCCATACGCTCTCGAGGATTTCATCTTGTTGCTGCATCAGTATTATAACAATCCGCAGGCGCGTAATTCCATTGATATGGGACACTGAATGTCCTTATTTTAACAGCTGTGATCACCATATAGATATAAAGTCTCCTAGTTTGATTACAGATGTACCCTAAAACTGCCTTAACTGTCCGTGTAATTCTTGATAGTGTGTATGGTCAACTCTAGAGTTTCAATGGCACATGGTGTGATGTGAGCGGCTAATACAGCAGCACATACTTCAAATGAATGGTGTAACCACTAATGGGTGCAACTTTCGCTATTTCAAGAACGATACCAATACTTGGTGCATTATTGTCATCGGTTATGCGTAAGTAGGCTACAGCTGCAATGGCTTTCACAGAAGCATCGGAGAAAAACATGCTCCTGTGTAGCAGCTTTTCTGAAGTATGCTACGTACGTACGTGGTATTTATAAAGTTTCAAGTTCTTTTAGAGTGTCTTTCCGTGATTCCTATTCGGAAGCTGTCTTGTCAAAAACGTGTTTGTCCCAGTCGATACCAATTTTCTAAGGAGGAGTTAAGCGGATCATAAACATTGTTCACTGTAGAAAGTATTCCATGGTTTATTTTCAGAAGAAACTGGGCACAAGAAATAGTCTAAAACCCAACTTAAATTAGGTCCAAGTCTTTGAGGTTCGTTGCCAGATCGTTGCATGAAAAGATATCATGACTGTGCGGTTCAAGGACGATACACACTATCAAGTATTACACGGACACTGAAGCAGTTACACACTATCAAGTATTACACGGACACTGAAGCAGTTACACACTATCAAGTATTACACAGACACTGAAGCAGTTTTATGGTACACTGTAAAGTCTTAAGTTGCCATATTGTGGATGTGCTTTCTTTGTGGTCTTCATAAATAAGTTTAATATCTTGTTCATTTGTAGCACATGAGGTAAGTTAGACGTCAACGTAAAGGTTTCTCTTGACGAAATGTGTTGCGTCACTACCAAATTCTTGCTTGGCTGATTGAGTGGTGTTCTTAAGACCTAGGGTGGCTACTGCTGGTGTCGCACTATTACCGAAAACATAAACTCTCATTTGGTATTCAATTAGATAGTCATCCAAGACGTCATTCAATGCCAACAAAAAATAATTTTGGTGGTGAGATCAGTTCAGTAATAATAGTTAGTTTTCCACAGTTATCACCTCATGATAGGTAATGTCGCAGTTATCACCTAATGATAGTTAGTTGAGCAGTTAACACCCAAGTATTATTTTTTGTTTTACTTTTTACAAACTCCTTTGAATATGCAGTTTCAGAAGAGAGCTCCGGGGCAGATTGGGTTACAACAATATCGTATTACTACAATCCGGACGAAAAAAGCATACAGATTTGGTTTGTTCCTGCTCCTGATGATTTTCATTTTCTGGGGTACGACATTAGCCTGGAAAAAATATTGGGACATGAGGGAGAGGCGTACGAGGAAAGAAATACGATTAACATGACAACACTGATTTTGGAGGTATTGAAAATTATTTAATAACTAATTGTTGTGTTTTTAGGAGAAAAAAACTTTTTATTAGTACAATAATCATCTTGTAATTACGAGTGTTACAGCTTCGTTTCTTAAAAAAAATGAACTAGGGTGTAGTTCTTGGTGAACGTTTATTTAGCAACACATAACACACAATAACGAATACGTACGTGGTATTGTAAATAGGGATATAACTCAATTCCACACATCAAGCATACATGTTAATGCAAAGCAATGTATTCTTTAAGCTATATATATCTGCCAACATAATTATAGAAAATTTGTATTACAATGTAACGGTAGAGCATAAATAACACTACATGTCACAACCGGTGATCTCAGTATTGCCAGCCAGCCCTTTAACCAAGTGAGATAAAAAATACTCCTTTTAGCTCTGTCGATTTTGACTGCCTATATACCTGCTAGGCCTGATGTTACTATACATTTATTGACTAATATAGGTTAATACCTGGTTTTATCAGCCCTGAAAAAATTATATCCACCGAGCCAACGGCGAGTGTGGATATTATTTTTTAGGGTTGATAAAACCAAGTATTAACATTTATAAAAGTCGAAAAAAATTTTATTATACGACTGTTTTTATTGTAACACTGGAAGTCTTATTTATTTCACCAATAACAACAATACAACAGTACACTATCACATTTTAAATTTAAAGAAATTCACGTTTTCTAATTAAAATTTATAGTAATATTAAAGCAATTATGGAAAATTGGCCAAAAAGTTCCTGTTCATTGACTTGTCTGCTTCTCGTCAGCCATTTTGAAACAATGTCAACAAATAAAATGTTTTAAAATAATGGTTTTGATTGGCTGAGGTTTTTAATTCAACCAATCAAATTAATGCTTGCTGTCTTTTGTTGCATTCTATTTTTAACTACTAAAACGTGATATATATTCTATTTTTAGCTACTCAAAAGTGACAACTTTTATATCAGTCTATTTTTATCTTCTTTGAGGTTAACACACCGTCTGCATAATACTTTTTATGATACCCTAGGCCAATCAAAATCAAGATAAATGTTAGTCATATAATAAAACAAAATAACAGTACACATACACTATGAAACATTTAAACAAATTTAAACTTGAACACAAATGTTAACCTGTACGTTGTAGAGAAGTTTATGTGTTATGTGTTATATGTTCTCAGAAAAGCTCCTAATTTTACATTGCTTAGAAGAAAAAATGCCATAATATGTTCATTTATAAGGAATATCATTATATTGGGTAAAATTTAGTAGAATTCAATGTAATTGATATCTCAATAATTCAATCTTAATACTTGGACTCAGTTATAGTTTAAGCTATACTACACAGCTTACACTGACAAAATTATACTGTTAATTTTATTAATCAATTGTACTTATGTATTTTTTTTATCATTTTACACATACATACAATCTCTTCTTTCCAAAACCAAGTCGGGCAAATTTAGTTTAATACTATTTTATTGCGTAAAAACAATAGGAAAGGACACAAGTAATACCAACTTAAGTCCACTACTTACATTACATAACATGACAGTAGGCAATACAACATATACAATGGTACAAATGAGGTACTTATTGTTAATGAGAAAAGAGGAAAAAGGAAAACAAAAAAAGAAAAAAGAAAAACGATAGTAAGTGTATTACATAGTAAATGAAAAAAAGAATGAAAAGGAGGGCAAATAAATACTGGGAAACGTCAATATGTCTTCTTAGTATTCAAGTTGACAAAAAACTAACTACAATGTTACAAAAACAAATAAAAAATGACCTTTGAACCTTAAACCAACCAATAAGGACTAAAGAGAATTTCCCTCAAAATCTAACTTTTAAAACTGAGGCACAACCAAGGGAAACCATATATCAGAATTATTTGTTTTATTTATTTATCATTTTGATTCTATAATCAAATATGATCCTACTGCAAGTGATAAATAATTGCGTAATAATCATAAGACATTTATATGTGGCTATTGGGCTTTCAGACGTACCAGCGTTATTATGGTAGGTACTTGTTTCTAAAACAATAAAGTCCACAAGATACCAAATTTACTACGCCAGACGCGCTTTTTATTTATTCAAAATTTAGCAGTGACGCTCAGTTATTATTGCCATAGGGTAAAGATATAAGATGTTGTATAGCTTTTATAACCCACATTGATTAAAATATTACTGAGACCATTTACATTTTGAAATAGAAAAATATAAACATTATTTTTAAACAATGACGTCATCAAATGGATCCATGATATTTAATGTCGGTGCTACTACTGACCACTGTTTCCTTCAGGAACTATATTTAATAAGTCTCATTTACTTTGTGTTGCAGACGGAATTTACTTTTCAAAATGTTCCTCCAGGAAGATATAGAGTTGGCGTAAGTTTTATATAAATGCCCAAAGTGTTCCCATTCATGTTTTTTTTATATTAACACATTATTTGACAAAACAGAAGAGCAGTCAGATTTAAACTATTCCCTCTAGTGTATTGGGAATTATTTTTTTTAATCAATGATTAATGTTGAATATGATTAAAGAAAGTTCATTTTTGTGGCTGAAATTCAGTAACTTATTTAATCAATTTTAGCTTACCGTGTTACATATATAAATGTTAATCAGACATGTTAACGATACATTCAGTCTATGTTTGCAGGTTTTACCCATTGACGACAAAAGTGGAACATTTTTCCAGCCGAAGTGTAAATGTATAAGGTCTGGAGTATGCCATTCCTGTATGAAGACTGTAACATCCGTGATTAATGTACCTAAAGGTAACTTAATTATTTAAACTTACTTTACATAATGTAGAAATAAAATAAAGTATTTCATTGTTTCCCCTTTCTTTTCTACTTCCTGCAAATTTTATATGAATGCATACACGTATATTATTTAGCTATAATTATTATAAATCCCAATGAAATTGTACGAAGAAAAAGGTCTCACTCCTATGGAGTGCATTTTTAAAAATAATTATCGTACCTTCTTGTTAAAAATCCAATTGAAAAAAAAATTTCCACGATATCAGCTATGCATTGACGCTGTGGTAATTTTACATACTAAAACACGCTAACATGTAGTATATTTTGGAGTGATCCTAAAACAATAAGTCAAAAACAGACAAAACCATGGTTAAACAAAACGAGCGGATACCAACAAAACAAACGGACACACAACACTAAAAACCGGAGGTGAGTCCAGGTTCTCCGGGAGGGTAAGCCAATCCTGCTTCACGTGTGGCACCTGTCATATTACTCAGGTTAAAATCCGGTAACTAGTCATATCCTGGCGTATTCATAACAATAATTCAAGATTTCATAAGCACACGAAGTGTGCGCAATGGAATCATAATTTTATGAATAACCAACGACAAGATATGGTTTTCTCCCCTTGGCCATCGGTAGATGGCGCTGCAATCAGCCATTTAAAAGCTTTGTTTGAAAAGATTATCTCATTCTCCAATTTGGTGAGCACTATATAAGCAACTGGAGAAATAATTATTATTGTGTATCATCAAGGAAATACAAGTATAAACTCTGGATAGTATATGTTTATACTGATATGTCCTTATAATGGTTAGGATTTCAATTTTAAAACAGCTAAAATTTCAATATAGACTTTATATACAATACACAAAAGATGCACAAATTTCAAATATCATATACAGTGTTTTGACATGTTTAAATGTACAATTTTAATGTTTTATTCTTCTATCTTCTGTTTCTTTATATACATGTATGTGTATCCTCTTGGGATTCTGGATTTATCTGGAATTAGAGTAGTTGTAAGGACTTAATAATCAATGCTCATAAAATATTTCCATATATTACCACATGTACATACATCTGAAATTGATTACATAATAAACAATTTAAATAAGAAGTACATGTATTTACTGTAAATGTATTCTCATGCATAGTATGTAGGTACACCAGGGAATGGGTGGGTGGGAACACTTTCATATCTTGTCGTTGGTTATTCATAAAATTATGATTCCATTGCGCACACTTCGTGTGCTTATGAAATCTTGAATTTCATTTCGTAACCCCCGAAAAGATATTCTAGTGTTTTGTTTAAAGCTTACAACTTAGACTTTTACCTTGGTGACAATACTGCCTGTTGGAATTCAGAACATGTACTTCCTAATAAAGATTTATAATAGAATCTTGCAAATGTTGACATATTTGACCACCGTGCTTGGTTAAGGATTTGTGATGCAGAGACGCCTGCTCTTAGTGCTTTAGATGTGCATGCAGCTCTAGTTGAATGTACTGTGAAGTCTGTTGAGCTAATTCCTGCCATTGAAATGAAAGTTTTTAGCCAACGTGCAATAGTGCTGGTTGTGACTGGATGAAATGGTTTAACCACACTCAAAAGTAACCAATTTCTATTTATTCTGTCATTTTGAGTTCTATATTCACACGTCTTATCTAAATATGTCCTTAAGAAATTAACCACACATAAATTATCATCTTCAAATTGGTGGAAAAGTAGTTCTGGGAATGCTTTCCCAGGTTTACACGTTTTTGTTAGTTTTGGTAATGTGAATTTAATATGATCACCTTTACCACACATGTATTGGATATGCAATTTATTAATTTCAGATGCTCTGCCTGCTGAGGTCAAAGCCAATAACATTGTTAATTTAAGAACCAGTAACCTTAGAGAAAGTTCTTTGTTAGGGCCCAAGGCTACTAAGCATCTAAGAATCACATCAACGTCCCATGAACACTGATATTTAGGCTTGGGTGTACTAGAATTAAAATGGCTCTCATGTGGTTTTTAATTGCTGGGTGTTGTCCAACTGGCATACCTTCAATTAAACTATGACCCCTAGATATAGCAGACCTGTACGTGTTTATAGTTGTCAACAAACAAGTCTGTCAGAAATTCTATTATATGTTCCAAAGATGTCTGAACAGGATTAGTTTGTTTTGAATGACACCAGCTAGCCCATCGTTGCCAGGCTGACTTGTAAGATGCTCTGATACCTGGTCTCTATGCGCTTGCGTGTAACTCTGCAGCTTTTTGTGATAATTTGTTTGTAATTGGATGTTTCCCGATACCCTCCATGCTGCTAAGTGGGGGTTCCCCATCATCATTAACGGGTGTGGTTGACCTTGGGGTGATTTCAGGAGCAGATTGAATGATGGTATGGATCTGCTAATGAGAGTTGGAGAAGAAGCGGATACCAGGGTTGTGCTTGCCATATTGGTGTTATTAAAATTATTTGTGTCTGTTCTTTTTTTTACTTTTGCCAAACATTTCCCTATCACAGAAAAAGGAGGAAATGCAAACCTTTTATTTTTGCCCAGTTTTGTAAAAAGGCGTCTGTAGCCAAGGCACCTGGGTCTGGACGCCAACTTATGTAATTTTGAAGTTGACAGTTTAGGCGTGACGCGAATAAATCTGTATCGCAATGCCCTAGAATTTGAAGCACTTGCTGAAAAATGTTGGTGTCTAGCATCTAATCTGATGCGTCTAGATTGTTTCGCGATTCCCAGTCTGCTAGAGTATTTAGGTCTCCGGAAAGATATTCTGCTGATAGGAGAATTTCTCTCTCTTTGCACCATTCCCAAATCTCTTTCATTTATTTGGTCATGCCTAAGGATCTGGTTCCCCCCCATGCGATTTATGAAGGAAACTGCTGTTGTGTTATCTATTCTTAAATGGACATGTAATTGTTTCTGATTTTTTACAAAGGCTTTTAGACTGAAAAATGCTGCTAGAAGTTCTTTGGAATTTATGTGCAGAATCTGTTTGTCTAGGGACCAACTCCCCCTCCCCCCCCCCCTGTTATTTGATTTGTGTAAATTCCGCCCCATCCTTTGTTTAATGCGTCACTTGTTATTTCTAAATCTGGAGTGGGCGATATGATTGAGCGGCCGTTTGAGTGTTCTATCTGGTCTGTCCACCATGCCAGTTCTTCTCTGGCCTCTTTTGTCAATTTTATTTCGGTTTCGTATGATTTGCCCATCATTAACCCTTTGATTTGTAACATTTGAAGAAACTTGCACTGAAGATTGGCTGGAATTATGGCCTGTATTGTGGAAATCAATTTTCCTGTTATTTTTGACAATTCCCTTACAGATATTATTTGCTTTTTTAATATTTCTCGACAAGTTTGTTTGATTTTTAAAACCTTTTGATTCGACAGAGTGAATGTCATTTCTAGTGTGTTTATTTGAAAACCTAGAAATTCTATTTCCTGAGTAGGGATTATGATTGATTCTTCCCAATTTATGACAAACCCGAGTAGCGTCAGAAGGAAGATTGTATTGTCCCTCGATTGCACAAGGTTTTCTTTTGTGTCTGCCATTATTAGGATGTCTTCCAAGTAAATAATTAGACGAGTCCCTAACCTTCTTAGAAGACTGACTATGGGTTTCATCATCTTTGTGTAAATGCCTGGGACACTTGCCAGTCCAAATGGAAGACAACTGAACTGAAACATTTTTTCTCCCCATACGAAGCGCAGAAATTTTCTGTCTTCCAGGTTTATGCTTATTGCAAGATAGGCATCTTTTAGGTCTATCTTGCAACAATAATCCCCCTTCTTCAAAATGTCTTTGACCATGTAAAGTCCTTCCATTTTGAAGTGTTCGTATGTTATGAACTTGTTTAAGTGTTTTAGGTTTATAACTGGACGGTTTCCCACGTCCTTCTTGGGAACCAAAAACATGTTGCTTAGAAACTGATCTGATTGGGGAGAAACAATCTCTATCGCCTTTTTTGATAACATATTTTGTATTTCTTGTTCCATGAGATTGTTTTGCTCTTGACTGAATTTTGGGCGATTAGGTACCCAACTTTGAATTGGGTTTTGAAGAAAATCTATCTTGTAACCCTTTACTGTTTGAAGTAATTGATCTTTTGTTATTTTTTGCCAATTTCTTAAAAAACATTCAGCCGACCTGCAAGTGGAAGACTGTTTTGCCAATCTTGAATTCGGAGTTGCAGGTCCAAAATTATTTGTGACACGTTTACTTCTGTGACTTGTGAAATAAAAGGTAACTTTTGTGGACGTTCTGTCTGTAAGGGAGTTTTCCGCATTGGCTGGAGATTGTTTCTCAGTGGTACCCTTTTGAAACTCTGAGTTTTGCACCAATACTGACCTTCTGATACCGCCTCTCCTTGCGTTTCCTCTATAGTTTCCTCTGGGATTTCCTCTACTTCGGCCCTCGACCGTATCTTGGGCTGAGGGCCTGAAATGAAAGGGCTGCTCATAGAAGTCCCTTCTGGAGTGTCTTGAATGGCCATACTGTGGCTCCTTGTACTCCCTGCGAGGTCTCTTTTGTTTCTTTCTATCGTTCTTATACTTTTTCCGGCCGTTTTTGGCTATTTCCGAGGCTTCATTAATGGTTTTGCTGGATTTTTTAGTTCCTTTTTGAAGCCCTCTCCGAACAGAGTCCTATTGTTCGTATTACAAGTAATGACGGACTCGTTTTTGTCTAACAGCTCTTTGGCTGATTTGTATTCATCAGTTATCTTAATCAAGGTATTTATGCGTCTGTGCCTATCCACAGCTAAGCTAGCCTGACCCAGACAGCAAACCGATTTTTCCATTAACGTGCACATGTGTGCAATATCTACCTCATCAACTTTCTTATTCTCTTTGGATTTTTCTCTTAAATCGTCCAAAATCTTCCATAGCTGGGATGAAGGTCCCAAGGTCTTGAAAATCCTTTTCGGATTCCTTGTACACCTTTGTCAGCTCCCTTGTCGATTCGGACGTTCAACTTGTCCAAAATCCGAAAGACGTAGTCGTCCAATTGTAAGCAATTAAACGCCTCATCTTCCGGAATGGGGGCCGTCTCAAGAATATGTTTGTCGAGGATTTCATCTTTGACAAAGGTTGAAAATTGCTTCCTAGCGTACTTCAACTGAGTATTGGACAAGATTTGTCTTTTGTAAGGATTTTCTGTCGGATCGAACCTTTCGTATGTTGTACAGGACGAAACTGTTTCTGAATACACACTCCCTTTGTTGGTCCAATCTCGTGTAATTCGATATCCTCGTCGTCCGACTGATGAACTTGACGAGGATTCCGCTAACTGAGCTTGAATCGGACTCAGAGGAACTGTCTGAGCTCTCTTCGTCACCTCTTTTCCTCTTTTTCACTCTATACATAGAGTTTTTTGCTGAGGATTTAGCTGGCAGTTGACTACTTGAACGCCGCCATTTTCAACACGTGCGTTTCTTTCTGAAATTTTTTCGGTCGAGTCGTGTGCAATTACACGATCATCGACGCTCATTTTTTTGGTGAATATTCCAAATCTTAAAACTATAAGATTAGCGCCGAAAAAGTTCACAATATTTATGAAGTTTAAATAGTCCTGTTAAAAATTATCGTAATTAATTCGGAAGTAGCTGATGCAGCGTGCGAGCCAAATTAAAGAATGAGATAATCTTTTCAAACAAAGCTTTTGAATGGCTGATTGCAGCGCCGTCTACCGATAGCCAAGGGGAGAAAACCACTAGAATATCTTGTCGGGGGTTATGAAATGAAATCCATGATTATTTTTGTTTTATTAGATCAACCACAATTTACACACAGACCAACAGAGGCCACCAGTGTGGTAGGAGATAAATCAACCCAAAACCAAGATCGATCGTATTCCATTCCTGGGTACGTTATACCCAGTGTTCTCGGCTTTGTAGCGTTTCTACTTCTTGTTTTTACAGTTGTGGGATGTTATAAATTTAAAAGAGAAAAAGGTTGGTTATTATATTTTATCTCACTTTTATCATTAGACGCCATTTTGGTATTGAACACATAATGAACACATATTTATAATATCATTTGAATGCGACATAACATTGATATGTAAAACAATTACACAGATGTTGTTGATAACCTTCTACACTGTGATTTATACTTTAGCCCCTGACAAAAATGATCAATGTGATCATTATAAATACACACAGCTTAATCGTCGATATTGTAGATCAATGTGATCATTATTAATACAAACAGCTTAATCGTCGATATTGTAGATCAATGTGATCATTATCAATACAAACAGCTTAATCGTCTTAGCCCCTGACAAAAATGATCAATGTGATCATTATCAATACAAACAGCTTAATCGTCTTAGCCCCTGACAAAAATGATCAATGTGATCGTTATCAATACAAACAGCTTAATCGTCTTAGCCCCTGACAAAAATGATCAATGTGATCATTATCAATACAAACAGCTTAATCGTCGATATTGTAGATCAATGTGATCATTATCAATACAAACAGCTTAATCGTCTTAGCCCCTGACAAAAATGATCAATGTGATCGTTATCAATACAAACAGCTTAATCGTCGATATTGTAGATCAATGTGATCATTATCAATACAAACAGCTTAATCGTCTTAGCCCCTGACAAAAATGATAAATGTGATCATTATCAATACAAACAGCTTAATCGTCGATATTGTAGATCAATGTGATCATTATCAATACAAACAGCTTAATCGTCTTAGCCCCTGACAAAAATGATCAATGTGATCGTTATCAATACAAACAGCTTAATCGTCGATATTGTAGCATATACAACTGTACAAAACAACTCACAAATAAACATTTGAGACCCAATCAATGAAACAACTGTCACTCCTACTCATACTTGGAAGTAAAAATCGTATTAAATCTAGGTCCAAAAGCTAAGTACCCCTGCCAAAAATGCAGTAAAGCAGTCAAATGGGGTCAACAGGGTATAGTAAGTGATAACTGTGACCTGTGGTACCACCAGGCTTGCATGTCGATGAACTTAGACTCTAATCTTCGACTTGTCAACTCCAATTTGATGTTTACCGAAATGACAGAGAACAGTTCAAAGAAGGGGGTGTACTCATAGCTGTTCGTAAAACACTTGTGAGCTCGGAGATCTACAAAAGTAAAGACAGCGAAATATTAGCAGTCAAAATTCATCACCCACATAAACCAGCAATTATAGATGCTTATTACAGCCAACATCAATGTACCAAGAAAATTATTTAGA
This sequence comes from Limnoperna fortunei, assembly GCA_944474755.1. Lineage (NCBI taxonomy): Eukaryota > Metazoa > Mollusca > Bivalvia > Mytilida > Modiolidae > Limnoperna > Limnoperna fortunei. The sequence continues at coordinate 5,785,544 of OX104111.1, forward strand.
CAATGTGAGGAAAGACATAACAGCCATTCGCCATTCAGCAAAGAACAACAGCGTTTGGATTACAGACGACTTAATCTCCCTGACATTGATTAGACTAGTATGACTACCATCCGATCCATCTACCTAAGTCGACTTAACTTATTCTTCATTGAGATGATCAATGAAATGGCCTGGAACAAATTGTTGACTTCCCTACTTGAACGGAGAACATCTTAGACCGGGTGTTTACATCTCATCATAGCCATTTAACCAAATGTAAGCCACTGACAGGATTTAGCGACCACGACATTGTCACCTTTTCAGACTTGCATATTCTTAGATTCTTAACTTTTATCAGTTTTTTTTGACAGTTTTGTGTGAATTGTTATGTTTTTGTTTAGATTTCGGTCGTGATAGATTGATGCATTCTTAAATTTATTTTGTTCACTATTGTCATGACAATTCATTTTATAATATTCCATTTCATTATCGTATGATTTTTTTAAAATTGATTTTCGAATTACTTGCGGTATTTTCTTCTTCTTTTAATTTTATTTTGTAATGTTTCCTATTGATAAGTATTTTTAGTTATTCATATTTTTTTTAAATCGCTTTTAAGTAGCTTTTAAGTAGTCTAAATTTTAATCTGTTTTAGTCGATGCTTTACATAATTTAAACGTTTTAATTAAATTTATTTAATTTTATTTGTCTATTGATGCTTTGTTGTATGATACTCATCAATTATGGCATGTTGTAAAGCGCTTAGAGTGATTTGTATATTATATTAGGCGCTATACAAAAAACTAGAAAGAAAACGCATCGTCGAAACAAATATTTATGGAAAACAGCTAACCTACAAGACCTGGAAACTACAGTCAAAGATGAGGTAACCAACTTTATGACATAGAAATTTATAACAATTGACGACATATGGAACACATTTAAGGAGATCCTACCAAATGCAATGGAAATAATTGTGCCATCGAAGCAATGAAGATCTAAACCAACACATCCCTGGATCAATACAGACGTAAGACGAGTGATAAACAGGAAAAACAAAGCTGTTAGGAAAGTTAGGAAAACTAAGACACAAAAAGACAAGGGCAGATTTAGGAAACTTATGTCACAAACCAAAAAGGCGACAAGATCAGCATACAATGGGAACATCCGTAAAATCATTGGTCCTGAGCAGACAAGTAACCGAAAACGTTTTTGGTCATTCATTAAGTCGAAGATACACGAAAACACAGGCATTGCATCATTACGAGCTCAGAAAGACATCATCTACAGTGAGAGTAAAAACAAGGCCGAGGATACCTCCTATCTACCTGATTTTGGGAACCAGCTCGATTCCATCCATGCGACGCATACACATCAATAAAAATGGTGTCTTAAAGAATTTTACTAACCTTGTTGAACACAAAGCATCCGGTCCAGATGCAGTTCCACCGTAACTTCTGAAGCACGTCTCTAAAACCATCTCACCAGCACATATTGATATTTCAAACATCACTAGACACTGGACGTGTTCCATTGGACTGGAAGACAAGCCAGCATAGTACCAATCTTTAAAAAAGGTGATAAATCAGCTGGACTCAGATATACACTAAGGGACAGTTCTCGTCCCTCTTATTCCTTCTTTTCATCAACGATCTTCAAGTCAATTACATCGCACGTCAGACTCTTTGCTGACGATCGCCTTTTGTATCGAGTTAAAATACCAAGACCGATCAACAACAGCTGCAATCAGATCTCAGAAAATGGGAAGATCGGTATCGAACATGGCAGATGACATTCAGTGTTTTACACACACATACTAAGTAATAAGGAAACGAAAGACCATGGAGCACAACTATACCCTACACCATCAGACACTGAAAGTTACCAAAGACAGCAAATATTTGGGAGTATCGATCAGTAACGATCTGAGCTGGACCACACACGTAAATACCATCTCTGCTAAAGCCAACAGATCCATTGGATTTCTACGACGAAATATTCATGCGTGTCCCCATGAGGTGCAATCAACAGCCTATACCACATTGGTGAGACACGTTGTAGAATACGCCAGTGCTGTGTGGAACCCTTACTACCGGAACCAAATACTGCAAATAGAAGCCATTCAACGGAGACCAGCACGGTTCGTCCACAACAAATTCCATGACAGAGACCAGGAGCTGTTACATTTATGCTCGCAAACCTGGGATTGGAGACCTTAGAACAGCGACGTGCTAAAGCCAGAGCAGTACTGATGTACAAGATTACCAACAACCCTGTTTGACATACCATCTTTCAGCATACTAACACCAGCAGACAACAGGACACGGGGCAACACTGAATTTAGAGCAATATACACCAGACCTGATGTTTATAAGTATTCATTCTTCCCGAGAACTATACTCACCTGGAATCAAATACCACTCGCCATACAACACTCCACAACAGTTGACCAGTTCCGTTCCGGCATAGGGCCATTGACCCTAGCCGTGCAGTCAACGATGTAATCAACCTGTTTTTAATTGTAAATATGGTTTGCTTTTAACTGTACAGTTTGGATGCATGCACGGAGAAGTCAGCACTAAGAATTGAGTAAAGAAGAAGAAAAGCAAACAATACAAAACTGACGATATTGTCTGCAGAAGGTTCTTTTTGGAGAAGTAAAGGCCTCTTGTTCGGTCATGTTAACTATGTAATAATTAGTAAAAACCAATTGATTGTGTGTTAAAGTACGATTCGGTAAAAATTGCAATGCTTCAAAATTAAATAGTCCAGATGATATAGACTGCGGTCCAAGGATTATTAACCCATTGAAATAAACCCTATAGTTATTTCAATAGTTCCAATAGTTAGGCATTGTGTTTGTATGTTTGCATATTAAATGTAATTTGATATCGCTGTAACAGTGTGTTATTGCTAATGTTAATATTTATACTTGCAGGCAAAAACGTACAGCAACAAATGTCTTCTTATTCAAATCAAGTCCACACAATACCTGATAAACGTAAGCTGTTTTCATTTTCAACGATTTACTTTGGGGATAATTTTAATTAGACTTGCCACATCTTTGCCATTAGACAGATACATCGTTATTATCCACATTTTCCTACACTATCCACATACACAAGTGGATAATAATAAGAAATGTATCCCTCTTATAGCAAACAAAATCTAAGGGACTTGTGACAAGTCTAAATAGTCAGTGGCATGGTAACAACCTTCTGGGGACTGTGGCAACTATAGTCAGTGACATGGTAACAACCTTCCGGGGACTTGTGGCAAGTCTAAATAGTCAGTGACATGGTAACAACCTTCCGACATTAAGTATGATGAATTCATATCTTCTTAACACTTATTAAAGTGTTACTTAAACTTTAATGTATAAAATAATCTGAGAAACTTGTACATTATGGCTGTACGTAAAACAATACTGATTTTGTTATTGACGAACTGTTCTATGAAAATAGGACAAATCGGTTTTTGTGATTGAATTATTCCAATTATCACGTCCTGAATATAGCTGAAAATGTGCTTGTTGTACGTGAAACACAATCAGTTAATCAATCAATCAATCAATCAATTAATCAATCAAGCAAGCAAGCAAATCGGATTTTTCTTATGCTATAGCTATGCAAATGTACTTTTATTATCCTTTCTTTGTAAGTTTTTTTTTCAAATTTAATACAGAAATACAAGATTGTTGATTGTATGACACATTTGTTTTCAGATTGTTTAAAGCAGTACAGAAAAATAACGGTTGCCATAATATACGCAGAAGAGAGTCAAGACCACCGATGCGTAGTTCACAGTTTTGCTGCATTTCTGCAAACGACCTGTCATCTGAATGTTTTGTTTCGTCATTGGACATCAAAGGAAGTTCAACTCCAAAGGGTTGCAAATGTAGATGAGACTGCAGATTTCAATATTATTGTTGCATCTGAATTCACAATGGATCTGTGTAAAACCGGAATAAATAGCACTCTCGATAGCACAAAGGACTCGTCGGAATGGTTTATTTCTTTTCTGAACGCTGGGTCGGTTCGTGATCCAAATATCGCCAGAACATTAATTCTGGTTCATTTTGAACACACTGAACATGTGACAATACCAAAATGTCTAAATATGCGTCATTTTGTGTTAAACAGGGAACTGAAAGAATTTCTTCATTACATCTATAGTGTAAATAAGATTAAAGTTGATATTCGTCAAATTTCGACGATTGAAGACATGGAAATGACGAAAGAATGTATTAATCTATCAAAAGCAATACAACAAGCAGTGCAAGCTCGTAAAACAGCCGTTGACGATACAGAATCTATTAAATCTGTAGTAACGGTGAATCCCGAGGACTTCCTAAATCACACCAAAGAAATAAAGCTACGCCAAAAGACGTGTAGTTCAAGACAGGTAGAGCCATTAGATTTAGACAGTATCTTACAGTCACATGGTCGTGTTCATATCGACTGCACAAAGGACGATTTACAAGATGAAATTGATCTGTTAAACTATACAAACTGTGATGAAGTCGATGGTTACAGCGTATAATGCTATACCATTGTTCTATCTCACGGTTTCCATTCAGAGCCTTGTAAAGATTAATTGTAATTGCGGAATAATTAATAAGGCGCTTCTTAAATCGGCTTCAGTCAGAAAAATGGTCATTTCGTATGTGTTATGTATATATATGTTAAGTAATTTATGCAAATTGTATATCTATATAAATTCAGTAATTTAGATTAGAACAATGTTATACAATAAACAACATTCTGCATGGTCAGTGTTCTATCCATTAATAAAGATAGGGGGAGGCAAAATAAAGGGCAATCGAGAGTTAGTTGCTACTTAAAAAAGAAAAACCAACAAATGAACCATATGCATCGCCAGAATAATAGATGTTATCGGTATATTGGAGGTAACAGTAGTAGTTGTCCAACTGTACGTTCTGGCGCACATATCCCCATGTTAATCCTATAGGAAAAATGTATCCTCCCAGTGCCTCGGAGGATACACCTTAATGACTTTTTTTTTTATTAATTAGGTCAATTAAGAAACTTAAATAAGTGTTGTAATATTTCATCGTGTCTATCTGTTAAATTCTATAATTTAATTAACCTTAATTAGATGTATTTAAAATTAGATTAATTAATATTTAGATGTTCTATAAATGGACAACTGAGTCTGAATCTATAAATAGAAATATAGAGAATGTCAACATTGTCTTGCCGTGTATAACTATTCGTGTTTCTTTTATGATTTTGATTTAAATATGAAGATAGTATATATAAATTGTACCACAAAGACATTAATTAGAAATAATACGATTCTAAATATATATACTGACAAGTTACCCCCCCCCCCCTTTCCCCCTTTATGTATAACATCAGACTTCATCAGAATATTGTGTTATATTTTTTTTTTAAATTTTTTTTTCTTAGGGAAAAATTATAAGGAACGTCATAAAAAGCGTTAAATCTAAAAGTTATCAAAAATTTAAAAAAAAAAAATATTTGAATGTATTTTTAAATACCCCACCAAAAACATTGACCTCTTGACAAGTTCACGTTGACCTAACGTTAGACGTTTATTTCATTCTTTAGTCCTTGATTAATAAAATAATATAGAAATTAAATGTAAACAATTTGATAGAAATGAAAACCTCATAATATCTTTTAATCTATGCGTAATATTATCTGCTATTTATATAAATCGATGTATCAAAACATTTGCATGCAATTTTAAATATCCAAAAGACATTGTTGACCTTTTGACAAGTTCACAAATCCCCTAACATTAGCTATTAATTTCATTGTTAAGTTTTCATGAAATAAAACAATACAGATATAAGGAAAACGTAACTAATTTAATGAACACCGCATAATATCGCTGAAAACGTAAGCAATTTATAAAAATACGATTTATAAACCAAATAATATAATTAAACAGTATCTTACTCCTTTTTATGTGTTGATTCAATATCCCGACATCCTCCCCCATTTTCTTTCTTATCGTTGGCATAACTTAAAGGGGTATATTTATGTAACACATCATTTAACTGTTGCTTCATCATATGATATGCTAATTAATAGTCGGTTCCTTAATAAGTTTTGTATAAAAGTAGAATACTCCCTTGTATAAATTGTATTATGTCGTTTTATAACAATCTCACCTACCCCCCCCCCCCCACTTTTTTTGTGTGTGTAAGGGTGTCAATTTATAAGCGTTAAGTTATAACTATAGCATGATATATACACTTAGTTTAATATTAATTTTCCCAAACTGTTTTTCGGATGAGTTAACCCTTACGTAATGGGTTGGAAAAACTAACTTTAAGACTGCTTCTCCCTATTGTTTTAGACTCTGTCTTGAGAATAGCAAAGATGAGGTTGATTGGTGTACACCAGTGTATGTCTTGACGGGAATGGGAAATTCCACTTTTATTTTAATTTTACCATTATTATTATTAAAGAAGAAGAGGTGAACCAACACTGTGTAAGTTGATCTTTATGGACGCTCCTTATTTTTTTATTGTTATTATTATTATTATTATTATTATTATTATTATTATTATTATTATTATTATTATTATTATTATTATTATTTGAAAAAGGGAATTTAGAACAGCAGGATCAGAACCATCCTAATTTGTCTTTAAATTCAAATAAAATTTATCATTTTTAACATCTATATAAAGAAACCTTTCGGACAGTCTTCTCAAATATGATGTACATAACGAGCAGAAGTATAAGATTTAAATAACCTGTTAACCCGCTATGTTTCAATCGATCCCGTTGGATCAAATACCATTAAAGTAAATGATGTTGTAAAACTACATAGTAAGGTACCAGTGGAGGAGGCAGATAAGGAGGAAAAGGCAGAGGAGGAGGAGGAGGAGGAGGAGGAGGAGGAGGAGGAGGAGGAGGAGGAGGAGGAGGAGGGAGGAGGAGGAGGCGGTAGCGGCTGCAGCGGAGGCGGCGGCGGAGGAGGAGGCGGCGGCGAAGGCGGCGGCGGCGGCGGCGGAGGCGCGGCGGCGGCGGCGGCGGATACGCTTCATTGCTCGGTGGATTCTAACATAATGTTCTTTTCTCATAACGTTTTGAAAAAAAATCACATAAAAAATAATATGATTAACTTACATTGCTATTGAAGATGGTTCATTTTCTGATAAAGACACTCACAAAGAACAACCAATTATCATTCATACCTGGAGATCTTATCGCCGCCGGTACTCGCCCACGGGTCGTAAAATAGCTCTCGAATCTACAGACCGTACGGGTTACCAGCATTGATACAAATTTGAATAACATATTGATTGATATTTAAGAACGTTTGATTAAGGCCTTAGCCAAAGTAGCCACCGCCCATCAACATTTCCATCACTGGAAACGGAGCTGCCCTCGAAAACGAGGCTGCAAAGGCTTTGGTCGGAGAGGTCTTCCTGACTATAGCGGGGCGTACCACATGACACTTCCTCTCCATTGTAAGCTACGTGGTATTGCCCTAAGTCAGTACACCTTGCCAATGCAGGAGTCTTCTTCAAACTTTCTAGAACTTTATGGAAATATACATTTTAACTGCAATAACATTTATAGGTACACCCATACACATAAATACACCCCCCTTTCAATACCATATTGTAACTACCCGCATCTATTTAAATAAAATACATAGTATCAACTATGTAAAGAGCAATAACGTTTAAATTAGTGTCAATGAAGCGCCCTTATTTAAGCTCGGTCAGTAAGCTTAAATCTATTGTGGAGACATAGCGGACATCGAGCTGACAAACGCCCTCGTCTTCCACAACGGAGCCACTCTTCAAGACAGAAACTTAAACGCTTCGGGGAAGCTACCAGGTGACGTCCATATGAGACATTATTCCCCCTTAATCTCATATAGTCGAGAGAGTCACGCAGTCGGTCCCAGTAGCCGATGCTAATGTATATTTTGTTAATTTAGTCTAAAATATTTCACATTCATTACAAATATGATGTTAACATAATTTTTATAAATACTTCACTATAATTCCAACTGGCTTGCATTATTCCAGCTTAATGTCTAATAAGCCTCACAGGTAGACTGTCGATTCATAATTAAAACTCCACTCGATTTTCTCGCTTATATAGGTGCCGCGAGCTATACCATACAACAGGAAATGTCAGGACAATGCCATGATTAAAATATATAGAAATTTGGAATAACAATACTCCAAAGATCTAGCTGTTAATTAATTTTATATTAAACTAGACATATCTGATGAATAAATTTATGATATATGATTTTTACAAATAATCTGTAAGTCGTTTTATGCTTCTCATCCCTTTCGCTTAGACTCGTCTATTTAAAGCGTCAGTTGGGAAATGTCGCCATTTTGAACATAGCATATTCCATTGTAGCCTTTCATTGTGAGTGTAGTAATTAAAATGCATTATCTCCCTTTTTTCATAATAGATCTCCATATATCACAAGTCATAACAATTGCTATTTTGTCAATGTACAAAATCGTCTGCTATTAATAAACATTTAAATATATAGTTCACTGACCTTAACGTGTTGTGTGTTTGTGTGTACGCATCATTTAAATATAAATTATCGGCGTCATGTATGAAAATTAGAAAACATATTGAAGTTAGAAATAATAGAAAAAAAGATAAACGAAAATTAATTATATAAAATTGTAGACATTTTTTCATGAATTGGCTTTTAAGATAAAATAATGTATGTATTGACAGAATGACGGCTGTCCTAATCCCCCTGTATGTAAAAACAATCATGTATCGTCTGGTATTTATAAACATTTAAATCTATAGTTCACTGACCTTAACGTGTTGTGACTATGTGTGTATACCTCATTTAAATATAGATTACCGGCGTCATGTTTGAAAATTAGAAAAAAGATATTGAAGGTAGAAATAATGTAAAAGATAAACGAAAATTAATAATAAAATTGTAGACATTTTTTTTTTCAAGAATTGGCTTTTAAGATAAAATAATGCATGTATTGACAGAATGACGGCTGTCCTAATCTCCCTTGTAAAAACAATCATGTATCGTCTGCTATTTATAAACATTTAAATCTGTAGTTCACTGACCTTATCGTGTTATGACATGTGTGTATAACAGGTTCAATCCAGATCATCACAAATGTTTGAAAATTGTATATATCGTAGGCGTTTAGAACTTTGATTAAAAAAAAAATAAACAAATTATTATAAAACAAAATTATTGTCTCAAAAATTGACTTTAAAATAAAATAATGCAATAATATAGTATGACGATTCGTTGTACCAATCCCCCTTTTTCCTACCGTTGTTTATGCGATAAATCCAATAGATTTTACAATAAAGTTGTAAATTAAAATGAAATATCTACAAGAAAATATAAAAAAAATCAACACAATAAGTAGATAATATTAGTGTTTTAAACGATGCATAGTCAAATATATAGACTTTAATCGGAATGATAAAAAACACATCTGTTCAAAATGGCGACATTTCCCAACTGACGCTTTAAATAGACGAGTCTAAGC